>JAENPR010000793.1:0-297817 GCA_018135685.1 Themeda triandra
GCACTTGTGAACTTTTGAATTGTCTACCACATTATCTTGGGCAATTGAATAATGGAACAACATGGATTCAAATTCTCTTGCATCGGTTAGATCGAAACCTAGGTTTTCTCATGATTTTGAAAAAGAAAAGATAGCCCCTGTTCTCGAGATGATACTCTCAAGTCGCTCAAATATGTGTCTGGTTCCTCACCAAGGCATTTTGGTGCCTGCCTTTCATCACCTATCACTAAAGCTGAGAGTGGAGTTTTAGGTAGGTATGAAAGGTGGGCATACTTGTATCACATATATTACGAAGTCAAAAACCGAACCATATGAAGACACAAGTCATACACCTTGATGAGATATGCAAGTGTGTGGAATATTTGGTGGATCCTAATTTTTGGTAGTATTTTTGGCTACTCCATGCATCATGATTCTCTCTTTATTGAGGAATGGAATTTTTGGGAGAGCATGGGCTATAAGAGGTATGCTAAAAATCTATGCTCTCTTTTTATCAAAATCATGGGACCTTCATGTGTCCCCATTTTTTTCTTTCTCTTCTTTTTTCCCTCCTCTTCTTCTTCTCTTTTTTTCTAAGCCTTGGGACCTTCATGTGTCCCTATATTTTTTCTAAGTCTTGGGACCTTCATGTGTCTCTATCTCTTTTTTTTCTTTTTTTAGCATAGCCCATAACTCTCTTCGAAGAATTTTTTCTGAATGGAGAGAGGTATCATGATGGAATGTGTGGAGTAGATTTTTGGTAGCTAAGGAATACGCAGAAAGTCGGCATTTTTATTTGGTGGACTAGTGTACAACTCTCAGTGAAAGAGTTGGCATTTTTGGTGGAAGGGGTGCATGTTTGTGCGTAGCTCTCAGGGTAAGAGCCGGCAATTTATTTGGTGGGTGTAAGTAAATCTCAATCGTGGATGCATGACTATAGTCTCACATCGATCACAAACATTTTGACTAAGCTCAATGATCAAACAAGCAGCATATGACTAAAGGTTTGAATAAATGATTCATGTCATATGGCTTTGGTATGAAATTCTTTATCATTGAGGAGCATGCTATTGAGTTTTCTTTTGTAAAAATAAATCCCAAGTTCTTCATAAACAGAGCAAGGTTCAAATCATCCGGCTATATCACATACTCCAATTACTTAGATAACATGGGGTCCCTATGATATTTGTTCACAAGGCATAGGAATATCGGCGAGGAATAAAGAGTATGCAAATCTTATCAAAGGATAGCACGAGAGAAAAATTTTGTTTTTTCGGTTTTAAAAGATCTTAAACTTTATAACTTTTGGAGATGTGAGGGTAGAGCTGCACAAACCATCATTGAAGATGAAGGAGTGAAGTGAATCAAAGAGTGGTTTGGTTGAACAAGAAGGTCAACCAATCTTCTCTTGAATCTTTTTCTTCTGTCCTTTGTCCGCTTGATGTTGTGCATTGTGTTGGGGAGATCTCGAATGTGTGTATTAGTATTGCTCGAGAGATCTCCCCCACACTTATTCTTGTACCTGCTTTATTTAACCAGAAAACGAAAAGAAACAAACAGGAGCTCTACTGGTTGGAAAACCAGGGTGCCAGAATTTATTGATCAAAAAATTATTATTTGCTCAACCAACTCATAACCCAAACAAGTTCAAGATCAAGTTGCAAAGTAAAACAGACCTTGGTTTATCTCCATAACAAATTACTTCTTATTGTTTACAGCAACAACTCAAGTTCATTAACCAAGTTTCAACACCAAGCCAAAATTTGATTAAAGAAGCACCTAGAGCATGGTATGAAAGATTGAAGAATTTCCTTCTTTCTAAGGGATTCAAGATGGGCAAGGTTGATACTACTCTATTCACCAAGAAGATTGGTAATGATCTATTCATAGTGCAAATATATATTGATGATATCATCTTTGGATCAACTGATCAAGCCTATTGTGAAGAATTTGGTGAAATGATGGCCAAAGAGTTTGAAATATCCATGATTGGTGAACTTAGCTATTTCCTTGGTCTTCAAGTCAAGCAATTGAAGAATGGGACATTTGTGAGTCAAGGAAAATACATTAGGGACATGTTGAAGAAGTTTGGAATGCAAGATGCAAAGCCAATCTCAACTCTAATGGGCACCAATGGGAATCTTGATAGTGATCTTGATGGAAATATGGTGAATCAAAAGGATTATCGGTCTTTGATTGGAAGCCTACTCTATGTCATCGCATCAAGGCCGGATGTCATGTTTAGTGTTTGTATGTGTGCTAGATATCAAGCCTCACCTAGAGAGAGTCATCTCACGGCCGCAAAGAGAATATTGAGGTACTTGAAGCAAACAAAAGATGTTGGACTATGGTATCCCAAGGGTCTAAGTTTGAATTGATTGGATATTCGGACTCCGACTATGGTGGTTGCAAGATCAATAGAAAGAGCACAAATGGTACATGTCAACTTCTTGGAAGATCACTTGTGTCATGGTCCTCGAAGAAACAAAATAGTGTAGCAATCTCTACCACGAAGCCGAATATGTTAGTGCGGGGAGTTATTGTGCACAATTGCTTTGGATGAAGTCAACTTTGAAGGATTATGGCATCAACTTCAAGAATGTGCCATTGTTTTGTGATAATGAGAGTGCAATCAAGATGACACAAAACCCGGTTCAACATGGAAGAACAAAGCACAATGACATAAGGCATCACTTCATTAGAGATCATCAACAAAAGGGAGATATTTCCATTGAAAGTGTTGGTACCGATGATCAACTTGTTGATATTCTCACCAAGCCACTTGATGAAAGAAGGTTTTGCAAGCTAAGGAATGAGTTGAATATTCTTGATTTCTCAAATATGTGTTGAATGCACCCCACAACTACTTGACATGCCTCTCCTTCGACAAAGCAAGATACAATTATTTGACATGTCATTCATACTTGCTAAGCACTTGCTAAAGCATGTAGTCATAATAAGTGGTCACTATGAGCATTCATGATAAATCAAATGTTTTGATGGATATATGCTACCACTATTGCCTCTATGATTGTTTTGATCTAGTGGTGACATATGACATGTTTGTGGACTTGCAATCCTAGTGTTGAATCTAGAAGATTTGCTATAAGTGTTTAATTCAACATAGGTAAGATAACCCTTTCATGAGGTGTGAAGAAGCTTGTCTTTGGTTCAAATCGAATTAAATATCTTTGACAAGTGTTCTAAGGTTGAACCTAATTTGACTAAGTTTTGTTTACTCCATCAAAGTCCTTTTTCTCTCCACAATTTGATCCCGTTTTTGGGCAATTGTTGATAAAGGGGAGAGAAAAAGATGATTGAACATGATAAAGGGGTAAATAAAATTTTGATACACACAAGAAGGGGAGCAAGCTCATGAACAAAGTTGTTGCATTTGCTTGTGCATTCTCATATGACTTGCTCATTGCACTTGGACAGCCTTACTTTACATATTTTATACAAGTGGTGTCATCTTGCTTGTGTGGTGCAATGCTAGTATAGAACTTGAATGATGAAATGATCTACTAGCATGCATAGGTTCGTTTGGTAGGATCAAGTGGTATCTAGACATTCCCGTTGTTTTTTATAAGTTGTTCAAGAACCTTACTTATAATGATGATCTCACGGGGTTCTTGAGTTTTTGATGAATGTCTGGTTACTTCATGGTGCTAAGGATGGTGTAAAAGGCAACTCCGATTGGTATCATGCTTCAAAGGTCTATTTCTTACATCTTAGCATTATTTTGGTAGAATTACTCTCCCATAAATTTATATCCATGCATATGTGCAAAGCTTCAAATCCAAACTCTATGCACATATGTAGGGGGAGCTAATGCTATCAAAACCGAGCTTGCTATAGTTATCCAAATCTTTCTTATGAGTTTAATGATTGGACAAGTATGACAAGTTCAAAATTCTTATTATCGAAAATCATCTTTGAGAGGTTGTCATCAATTACCAAAAAGGGGGAGATTGAAAGTCCCTAGTTTGGTTTTTGGTAATTGATGAAACCATGGACTAACCTTGTTTATCTAAGTGGTTGATTAGAGAAAGGTTATCCACATGATGAGCTTATTGAATATGAAGCACGACACTTGTCATGTGACCAAAGATGAAGATCAAGACAAGACTTGGCTCCATGGACCGGTGTTGAAGGTGAAGGGCTAGTCAAGGCTTCGTAGCGAAGGACCATGCGATGGTGAAGCTAGGGCAAGACTAGGCGTCGATGGACCGATGCACGGTGAAGAGCAAGTGATGTCAAGAACCGATGGATCGAGATAGTCACGTGGTGGTATGAAGCGTTCATATCATTTGGCGGAACAAAATGGGCTCAAGGCAAAGGTATAACCGATAGGGCCATTTTGTTTTGCACTCAAGACACCATAGAGGGTGTGAGTGGTTTAGGATCGATAGCCGCACTATTAAGAGGGGAAGTCTTATTGGCTAATCAATGCACGGGGTGCCACTAGGGGTTTTCATAAAGTGCATTGCATGTAGACCTAGTGACATAA
Source organism: Themeda triandra (assembly GCA_018135685.1). Lineage (NCBI taxonomy): Eukaryota > Viridiplantae > Streptophyta > Magnoliopsida > Poales > Poaceae > Themeda > Themeda triandra. Next base: position 4,490 of record JAENPR010000793.1, read on the forward strand.
GCCATTGCCTTGTTTCTTGAGAGAATTGCTAACCCTTGTGTTCAAGAGAGTGATTGACAAGTAGTGGTTAGTACCCTAAGGCAAGTGGTTTGAGTTGGATCGACGATGTGCGATGAAACAACGAAGACTGGTCTACAAGACAGCGCCGGGCGCAGCTGTGGCTGGGCGCCGGACGCTCAGGCGAGCGCCGGACGCGGTCCAGAATGGCCTGCAGCGTGGAGGACCGCCGGACGCGGCAGACGTCTTGCGTCGGACGCTGGGTTGCAGCATCCGGCGGGTTCGGACTTGGCGACGCGCCGGGCAAGGCCACGGCGTCGGACGCATCCGCAGGACGTGCGCCAGACGCGGCAATTCTTGGCTCGGGCATCCGTCGGCATGGTGGACTTGGCGCGTGGTTTGGGCTGACGTGGCAGGCGTCGGACGCGTCCGACGTGCGTCGAACGTGGTCCAGAGCGTGCCACCGCGCTGGGGTGCTCCGACGCCCCCGATCGTGCTGTCCCGAGGGGGCAACGGCTACTTTTGCTTGTGGGCTTATAAATACTTGGTGGCCGGCCCTTGGGGAGGTCTCTTGGTCATTTCTACACTCTTATGCATCCTTTGAGCTGAAGCAACTCCTTCCCACTCATCTCTCTTGCTTGATTGTGAATCCTAGTGAGATTGAGTGATCCCAAGTGCATTTGCATTGCTTGAGGGCATCTAGTGGCACTTGTGGGTGGTTTTACCGGTGGATTTCTTGTTACTCTTGGAGAGTACCGCTCCTAGCCGGCTTGGAGTTTGTTGGAGGCGTTGGCAAGAGAAGGTGATTGTTCTTGGCCACCTTCAGTTGTTTGTGAGAGATTTTGTGCTCACCTCGCGGGGATCGCGAAGAGCAACTCTATTGGATTGCGCGTGTCATTGAGTACCTCGCTTGAGAGTGGTGCCTTGTGGTTTCCTTGCAGGGAAGTGCCTTGCGGGGCAAGTGGCTTGAGGGTCACACCAAAGGACCATCTAGGTGTTGGTCGACACAATGGGTGACGTAGCTTGGCGGTGCCCAAGTGAACATCACGGGATCATTGTGTTCATCTTTGTCTCCCGGTGATTGTTCATCATCCATTGTGTGTTGCCGATTGTGATTGATTGTTCATCTTCTTGGTGATTAACAACCTCGACCCGACACAGCGGTATAACCATCTGTTAACACCAGAATTTGGTCAGGGATATGACAGGTGGGCCTACGAGCAGCAGAGAGGGCGATTCGGCAAATGCATATGCGGTCGGCTAATTTCCGAATGTTCGGCAAACGATCAAGCGGTCGGAATGCCCGGCTTCGTTTGAAGGTGAAAGAAGGAAAGAGGAAGCGACGAAAAGGGGAGGAGTCATGATAGTCAAGGACTCCGATTATGGTTAGAGTTAGCATATTTGTATCTTTCCAATTTTGTTTAGACGGTTCGTAAATTCTTAGGACTCGTGTTAATCCCGGGGGTATAAATATAAACCCTCGACCATTGTAATAAGGGTTCACAACCAAATCAATACAACCGGCTACGTGCCACCCTTCGAGTCCTTTTAGTCGTGTCGTCGAGTTCTTCGAGAGGGCCAATCGATCCGTCGACCTCCGTAAGTCCGGCAACCTTGTTATCATGTCTAGTATCATGCGGTGGATTTAGATGTGATGCAAGTAGTCTCATTGTTTTAGCTTAGAACATGCGGTAGATCTAAGCTCAATCATGGGAAGTTTTTGCTTGTGCCTTGTATCGTGCGGCGGATTAAGACATGAGTAAAGATAGTTATCGGCTCTCTTAGATTTGGCAAGATCTAATAGATTCTTTAAGTTATCACGTGTTGCATGTTCTATTTAATGTTTATTTATTTGCAACACTCTTTTGCCCAATCTAGATTGATGCTCTTTTCGGCTCTTTGGTCATAATCTCATGTTTATTCGATATCAAGTAGATCAATTTCATATAGCCGAATTAGATCGATCTAGATTGTCACGTGTTGTGGGTTCATTCACGTTAGATGTAGATAAGCCTTGACAGGACCGGGTACCGTGCGGCAGATGCAGGTCTTTGGGTTACTCTAGAGCTAGTCATCCGGTGGACTAGAGATCGGTTTAATCTGATAGGTTCCTTTTACATGTTATTTGTTTGTTCCTTCTTCATGGACCCCAATTCAGCAATCTTGCCGATAGGGTTATGCTTATACATGTAGCGAGTATTTATAAATCTGTTAGGTAATTACGTACTTTTAGCTCTTTACTGTTAGATTGTATCATGCGGTGGATTGATCTGGCAGTAAGGAGTGGTGTAAATTCATAGCGAGTGGTATCATGCGGTGGATTAGCTTGCTTGGGTTTATGCTCGACGGGTTTATGAAGGCTAGACGTGCGGCAGACTAGTTGGAGTAGCCTATGCATGTGTTATTTAGTAGATTTATATTTATAAGTTACTTATCCTTAATTATTAGTGCTTGATGATGCTTTAAACCTAAGATGTAGTTTGATATGCTTTGATGATTTAATCTTGTTCAAACATGTCTTCGTTTATACGCATTCGGCGTTCACTTTATTCATGTCGGTCATATCATATTAGCCGAATGATTTGCAAACTTGTTGGCAGATAGCTTCTATAGCTATGTGTCGTCGTAAGTGGCTTCGTGGCCGTAAAGATGGAACTGTTCGGTCTCACCAAAGACGTTCCAGCTTATGATCTTACCGCTTTATCCCTTGTCGACTTTCAGGTCAAATCGACCGGGCACGCTCCGGATTCGACGCCCGGCACCCGATTGAAGCTAGGCTTTCCGCTTGCTTTGTGTGTGAGACACGGGCGCCACATTTTGTGTCAACACACTTTTTGGTACCTGGTGGGACCACTTCTCGTCTATGATGGGATCGGAAATTGACAACGATCACGTTTTGAACGTGACCATGGACGAGCCGGCCCGAGCAACGCCAGATGGTAGAGCAAGCAATGGAACAAGATCGCAGAAATGTCGATGTCTTTTTCCAAGAACAAGAGTGGCGAGTGATCGTCAAGCAATCACGCCACGAAGTTCTTCTCGCCGGTCCTCGATGTTACCGACGAGGAGGAGATGAGAGGGTAGTTGGAGTCATCTACAAAGCTATGGGAGACACTATGTTGAATCACAACACGCCTTTTCCGGGCACCTTCCGCAAAATCATGGTTGATACTTTTGGTCTAGCGGTTGACAAGCGCTTTGAAGAAAGATTTGGAGAGTTTTGGACCAAGTGTTCTTCAACACTCAAAGAATCTTCGGGGAAGTCAACGGAGGAGGAGAGATAATCGGCACTAGCAAGGACGGGGCTGTTTATGATGAAAAGGAAAAGCCTCCGTGACCGAGCAGCAAACTCATGGTCAAGTAACTTTTGGTGCAACAATGATATACCCGCATCTCGCTTACAAGATCTCCCCGGTGGCAAATAGATTGCGAAGAGTATCTATGGAGATGGGTACAGTGAATTTACTGATTACAGTGCTCTGAGTGCTTTGCCGAATCCGGGATACAGGAGTGCATCAGGAGTACCTTCTAGGAGACAGGGAGCGCAAGATGCAAATGATGTCCTCTTAAGCAGAATGGCTAATATGATGCAGAATCAATTCGGCCTAAAACCAAAGCATCAGACATATGCCTTCAAATCTCCTTTCCCAGAGTGGTACAATAGAGTAGCTCTTCCACCAAGGGTTAAGCCACCGACGGATTTGACCAAGTTCTCTCGGTCGGGATGACACCCAGTACCATTGAGCATATCGGAGATATCCATGCAACTTGGAGAAGTCAAGCATCGATGAAGCTTGGAGGATTAGATATTTTCCTATGTCTCCGACGGGGCCGGCTTTCACATGGTTTGCATCGCAGCCGGCTAATTCCATTGGTACATGGGCGTAATTAGAGCAAAAGTTCCATGCATACTTTTATACAGGAACCAATGAGAAGAAGATGGTTGATCTTTGGGCTATGAGGATGAAGACTATTGAGACACCAATAGAGTATCTTCGTAGATTCAGAGAAGCGAAGAACATGTGCTATTCTCTGACTATTCCCGATGATCAACTCACACAATTGGTCATTGCGGGCATGCCGCCACATATCGAGACAAGCTATTTGGCATGGAGTTTGAAGACCTTGGACTTGCATAGAAGTTGACAAAGAATGAGCAATCAAGCCCAAGGGTTGAGAAGAGATGCTCGTATTCGAAGAACAAGTGCAACTATTGACATGTATCGTGGATTTCTAGAAGAAGCATCGAATATGAAGATGAAGATGAAGTAGTCTTACAGAGTTGAACTGGACAAAAGAGCCTACTTTGGTCAGTCATTGATGGGTGAAGCAGCAAAAGGGATCTTATGATTTTGATGTCAGTAAGGTAGATAAGCTCTTTTTGTATCTGATTCAAGAAGGACGCATCAAGCTGCCATAAGGACATCCTATGCTGCGTCCTGAAGGGGTAAAGAATAAGAAGTACTGTGGGTTTCATGATACAAGTTCTCATCATATCAATGATTGCCGAGTGTTCAGAGTAAAGATTCAGAAAGCTATTCAAGATGGACACTTGAGATTTGATGGCAAGACGAAAGTAGACAAAAACCCGTTCCCTCAGAACGTGGTCTCTTTCTCTATAGGCATGGTTGATGCCAGTGAATCCAAGGAAAAGGGAAAGATAAAGGTTCTCGACCTCCGAAAGAGCCAAGGAGAGTGGTCTTGTTGACCCGATCGGCAAGTTACCAAGGAAGAAGTGCAACGGTACGGTTCGAAATAGCCGAACAGAGAAGAGTCAAACTTCGAGATGCAGCTAAGGAAATTGCCGAATACACGCTAAGCCAGAGCGCAGAGTTACAGCACGACACTTGTTGAATAAGTGGCAGAGGGAAAAGAAGATGGAGTATGATGAGGAGCGGTACATTGAAGAGGAACGCGAGATTCATGGCGTAGCGTCGAAGATATGAGGCAGAGTGCGCCGAAGAGAACAGGAAGAGCACATGAGGAGCAAGAGCGGTCACATTGGAACTGTTCCTTCTTCGAAACCGTTGGAATGAAGGCTTGAAGTTGCTGCTAAAAACAATTGCCCCGAATGCGGTGATCAATATTCGTAGTATAGGCAATCTCGAGTCAACCGTCTCGTCCATGATAGACTTGGAATAAGGATTCCTAAGGACGATCGGCGCATAAAAATGAATAACTTTGATGGACATCGAGAGGAAAAGATTTGCGAGATCAAGCTTGGGCTCATAGCAATGTTCATAATGCGAGGAAAGCTCATACGGGTGGCAAAGAGGACAATGGTGCCCTCCGGTGCGGAAAAGCCGAGGAAGAGAAGAGTTCAGCGTTTGAGGAATCAAGAGCGAAGCGAGAATTAGCCGAAAAGAAACCGGTGTGGCGTCCTAAGAAAAAGGATGATGGACGGGTTCTTCTACCGATATTAACATGGTGTTCTTTATCCCATTGGAGTTTAGAGCTCCGGAGATCAAGAAATTCAAGATGAAGTATACTCGAGACTTTGATGAAACGAATGCCGAGACTCGATGGCTCAACTTGTGTTGACTCGGCAAGCAATCTTTGACAAGCTAGTTAAAAACCGTCATCGAAACCATTATACCTCGAGGATATGTCAATGGCAAACCTTTAACCAAGATGCTTGTTGATGGAGGGCCGCTATCAATATTATGCCCTATGCTACTTTCGAAAGCTTGGTATGACAAGTGAGGATTTGTTGCGGTGACATGATCCTTAGAGATTTTGCCGGCAATGCTTCGATATTCGTGGAGCGGTACATGTGGAACGATGATTGGATCCAAGACTTTGATCACTACTTTCTTTGTCGTTGATGGCAAGGGGGCATATAGCATGCTTCTGGGAAGGGATTGGATCCATGCTAATTGCTGTGTACCCTCAACTATGCATCAAATTCTTATTCAGTGGATAGGAGATGATGTAGGGGTTGTTTAAGCTGATGATTCAGTGAGTGTTGCCACTTCCGAGCCTGCTTATTGGGAATATGATGGACAAGACTGCCTTTCGGGTAAAAAATGGAAAGAAGGTCCTATCAATGTGTTCGACAGAGATCAACAGCCGATCCAAGCAGTCGGCTCTGACAGTAACTTTTAATGGGCAATCCAATCGATGGCAACAAAGGCAAACTGGGTCGTGGTTTCATGTCGGCCGACAAGTTAGAAGAGATCGATGTTGGTGATAGCACAAAGTCAAGGCCGATGTATATCAGTGCAAATTTAGACCCAAAATATAAGTTGAAATTAGTAGAGTTGCTTTGAAAGAGTTTAAAGATTGTTTTGCTTGGAATTACTGAGAGATGCCTGGTTTGGATCGATCAATTGTTGAGCATAAATTACCTATAAAACCTGGGTTTCGTCCTTTCAAACAACCTCCACTTTAAAAAATTTATAAAGAAGAGGTATTAGCTGATGTAAAGAAAGAAGTTGAAAGGCTGATTGAAGCAAACTTTATTCGGCCATGCGGGTATGCGAGTGGATTTCAAACATAGTACTGTCTACAAGAAGAATGGAAAAATGAGAGTATGCATAGATTTCGAGAGATCTCAACAAAGCTACTCCCATGGATGGTTACCCAATGCCGGTTGCCGATTTACTAGTGGATGCGAAGAGGGTATGAAGTCATCGCTTTATGGATGGCAATCTTTGGCTACAATCAGATTTTTCATGGCAATTGAAGATATTGCAAAAACTACATTCGGATGTCCTGGTCATATTGGATTATTTGAATGGATAGTGATGACATTTGGATTGAAAAATCTTTGGTGCAACTTATCGAGAGCCATGAATTATATCTTTCATGAGTTAATCGGCAAGATTGTAGAAATTTACATTGATGATGTGGTGGTCAAATCAGAAACCATGAAGAACATTTAGCCGATTTAAGGAAGACTTTGGAGTGCACAAGGAAACATGGTTTAAAGATGAATCCAAATAAGTGTGATTTTGGAGTCTCGGCTGGTGAGTTTTTGGGGTTCTTGATCCACAAAGGAGGGATAGAAGTTGGGAAAAAGAGCATGGAAGCAATAGACAAAATTGTGCCCCCAACTAACCTTACGAGTTGCAATCGTTCTTCGGGCAAGATCAATTTCGTGAGAAGATTCATATCCAATTTATCGAAAGAGTATTGCCTTTCTCTCCATTGTTGAAGCTCAAGAAGGATCGAAATTTAATGCAGGGTGACATACAACAAAAGGCTTTTGATGAGATCAAGCAATATATGAAGGCACCACCGGTGTTGGTACCTCCACAACTTGAGAAGCCTTTCAAAGTTTGTATGTGGCGGCCGATAGCCTAACAATAGGATCGGCCCTTATGCAAGAGTTTGATGGAAAAGAGAGGGTAATAGCTTACCTTATGAAAACTGCTAGATCCCGAAACAAGGTATTCGGCTATAGAAAAACTCGTTTGTTTGTGTGTTTATTACTCATGCACCAAATTTCGGCACTATTTGTTAAATGCCGAATATCTAGCTTTGATGTAATCAAACACATGTTGTCAATGCCAATTTTAAATGGAAGAATCGGCAAATGGGTATTAGCACTGTCAGAGTTTAATTTAAAGTATGAGTCGGCAAAAGCGGTGAAAGGACAGGTAATTGACGATTTTATTACTCAACATCGTGGTTTATCTGTTGATATAGTTAACATTGCCCCATGGGCATTATTTTTTGATGGATCATCATGTGACAAAGGTGGTGGTGCTGGTATTCTTTTGGTATCCCCACGTGGAAAGACATTTGAGTTTGCTTTTTCAATTGAATATCCTGTCACTAACAATCAAGCGAGTATGAGGCTTTGCTTAGAGGGCTTCTATTTGTTAATAGAAGTGAAGGTCATTCTTTGTTGAAGTATTTGGTGACTCTAAATTGGTGATCAATCAATTGACGGGGCAATACGAATGCAAAAATGATATATTGCAAGAATATCATGAACAATGTCGGGAACTTTTGAAGAGCTTTTCAGTAGTGACTTTGCATCATATACCCAGAGAGCACAATGGAGAAGCAAATAGATTAGCTCAAGTCGCATACGGATATTGGGAAAATAATGAAGTCTATGCAGCAGAAGAAGGTGCTTTCAATTTTGATCAGATAAATGATGACTGGAGAAGTGACATTATCAGTTATCTGAAAGACCCATCTCAAAAAGTTTTCCGAAGGCTCAGGTATAAGGCCCTTAAATTCGTACTTCTTGATGATCAGTTATATCACAAGTCTATAGATGGAGTGTTGCTCAAGTGCTTGAGTCAAGAAGAGGCTAAGAAGATTATGTTTGAAGTTCATGAAGGAGCTTGTGGTGCACATCGGTCGACCTACCGAATGAAGTGGATAATCGAAGGAAGGGCCAGTACTTTTGGCCGACTATGTTGGAGGATTGCTTTGAATATTACAAAGGGTGTCGAGATTGTCAGATATTTGGTAATGTTCAAAGAGCACCTGCATCTGCTCTGAACCCAATAATCAAACCATGGCCGTTTAGAGGATGGGGCATAGATTTAATTGGACAGATTAATCCTCCATCCAGTAAAGGACACAAGTTTGTATTATTAGCTACTGATTATTTTACCAAGTGGGTTGAAGCTATCCCTTTGAAAACAGTCACATCAGAAAATATGGTCAGTTTTGTCAAAGAGCATATAATTCATAGGTTTGGGATCCATGAGACCATTACAACCGATCGGGGACTCAGTTCACTTCTTCGTGGTTTTGTGACTTTGCCGAAAGCATGGGGATAAGGCTATATAATTCTTCTCCTTATTATGCACAAGCCAATGGCCAAGAGAGGCATCAAATAAAATCATGATCAAAATCATCCAGAAGAAGATCAATGAGAAGCTAAGAAAGTGGCACTTGGTCCTTAATGAAGCATTATGGGCTTACCGAATGGCTTGCCATGGATCCACACAAGCATCTCCATATGAGTTGGTTTATGGACATAATGCTTGTGATGCCTTGGGAGTTGCAATCGGATCAAGGAGAGTTGAATTGCAAAAGGATTTGACGGATAAAGATTATAAGGATTTGATGATGGATGAATTGGAAGATTTGCATTTGATTCGTCTTAAAGCTTTGGAAAACATTGAGAAGAATAAAATGCGCGTTGCCAAATACTACAACAAGAAAGTTAAAGTTAAGCAATTTGCAGAAGGAGAATTGGTTTGGAAAATGATATTGCCAATTGGCACAAAGGACAAGACATTTGGCAAATGGTCACCAAATTGGGAAGCACCTTTTCGGGTTGTCAGTTGTGCACCTGGTAATGCGTATATATTGAAAACGCTATTTGAAGAAGAACTTACTAGAGCCATCAATGGCAGATACCTTAAGAAGTTTTATCCAAGTGTCGAAGTTGGATCTTAATTGTGACTATGACGTAAACGTGGTATAGCCGATTGAATAAAAATCGCCTTCGAACAAAGGAAAGAAGTTGGAGAAAAATAGCCGATATTATTGTATCGCCTCTAGTGCAAAAATAACCGATATCGTGTGTATCGTCTTGAACGTAAATAGCCGATGCGGTTGTATCGCCTTTAGCCAAATTTTTTAGAATATAAATGAACAGTTTTATCTATCATTTGGTAGGTTTATCGGGAGAAGATAAAGGGAATTGAAGAGCTATGCTACAAAATGTCAAATCATGGAGCAGTGCCAAGATCTAATCGGCTAAGACGACGTTATGCGTTCGGGAAAATTTCGTTCGGAAAGAATGTTGCAGTCGAATTCTAACTAAGGATTGAAGGAAGTTCGCAAGAACAAACATGATTGCTAAAGCACCATTGCAGTTAAAGACAAGCGATAGCAAGGAGGAAACCAACATTCTTCATTAAAATTTTTTATTACAACCCGCGCCAGTCCTAATACAAGCTACTCCTCTTCCTCGGTGAAGAGCTTGTTGAGGACGGACTCCGGGTTGATGGCGTTGGCCATGGCGTCGGCGTGGTCATCGTACGCGGCCAGGAGGCCCTCGATGCCGTCGACCTCATGGGGAAGCCCGCCCCGGAAGCCGGTCGGCATCGGAGCGTAGTCGTCCCCGGTCCAGGACGACATCCCCGCCAGGCCGAGCGCGGTGCCGAGGCGCACGCCGTGAAGGGCAACCTGGTCGATCTGACCAGGCACCGCCTCGAGGCGATCTGCCACGGTCGCCCCCTGGGCGTTCACGTGATTGGCCGCTGCCGTCGCCGCCAACCTCAGGCGGTCCAGCTCCGCGTTGAGGTCTGCAAAGGAAAAACAAGACAGGACAGTGAGTAAACAGGTCAAGAATGACGGAAATCACGCAATGGTAGAAGGACAAATACTGGTGATGGTCTCGGTCATCTACCGGCGGGTATCCTCCCACTCCACTGGCGATCCCGAACTTCTTGGTTTCTTCACCAAGAAGCGCCGGCGCCTCGTCCTCACGGAGGTACCCGGCGGCGTCGTAGCGGGTGTACGCCGGATCTCCTCGTCGTTCCTATCCCATATAGGGCGGTACGAAGAAGAGGACCCGAAGCCGAGGCGTGCGCCGCGCCGGGCAGGAGCAGGAGCTGTGGCCGGAGCCGGAGCGCGCGGGGGCAGGTGCGTCGAACGCCGCGGCCGGCACCGAAACGCCATTGGCCGGTGCCGATCCTCGCCGTTCTACAAACAAGGTGCAATCAAGATCGGCTAAATAAGAAGAAACCGCAAACAAGATGGAGAAGTTTTCTCCCTTCGCAGCGACGGCCGCCGCGGTTGCTTCCCTCCGCCACGTCCGCGGGAGCGGAGGCGAGGCCGAGGCCGGAGCGCGAGCCGGGGCGGTGTGCCTCCGGAAATTGGCGACATAGTGCCGGTGTTCCGACGGCCCGAAACGGATCAAGAAGATAAACAACCGCAAGTATGGGGCAGACACTTAGATTGGGTAAAAACTATCAAGCAAAGACAACTCAAAAGGTTGAAGATCTCACCGCCGGCGCCGATTCTTTGCTTCCCTCCGTCTCGTCCCGGGACGACGCTTGCCACGGTCGCCGCCGCTTGCCATCGGTGGTGGTGTGAGGGTTTTTGAGATTGGGGTGGAAGAGGAAGTGGAAGAGATGATAGCAAATTGCTTGTGCTTGGATGTGATGATGGTGGGAGCCAACCGGTCCTATTTATGAACGATGGGAGCCGTGGCGAGACTGCGGGAAAGCCAAGCGACAAGATAGGGTTTTCCGCACCTATGGGCCGATGTTGAGTTGGGCCGAGCCCATCACTACCGGTGATTCAGTTACCATACGTTCGGTCGGCTAAATAGCTGATGAGGGCTATTCGGCTAAAGCAAACACTTGGGGCGGCAGCAGTTACGTTCGGCTAATACACACATCAATGAGTACGGTCGTGATTGGAAAAGCCGAATAACAACGAAGAAAGAAAAAAAAAGAGAAAAAAATGAAGATTATCTATTTTCCGAGAGAAAGGGAATTATTTTCAAATATGACGGGCCGAGACCTAAATGTCTACATCTTCAAGTACAACCCAAGCATCTATACATTCAAATAAGAGTTAATGATATTGGGGGCGTCGTCTTTATTATTCGTGACCTCATCAAGGGCTCTCTTGTCTTCAACTTCGGAATTTTGGATCTGCCGGTTGCTCTTGATTCGCTTGGTCTCTCCGACGAGAGCTTATTTTGGACTTAGCCGAATCAAGAGGTGGCGAGTAGCAAGTTTGGCCACATGAGATTGAATGTTGGCATCTAATTGAGCCAACCGAGCCGCGTTTGATCCTCTCATCTCTCATACTCTGCATTCGGTTCCAAGGTGTCCCAAGACTGTTTGGCGACTTGAATTCGAGTAGAGCTCCTTAACTTGTTGTTCTCTGGTTGCCTTGTCGGTTTCCAAAACAGCCTTGTCAGATGTATTTTTGTATGCTCTCTTGACAACAGCAAAGTGGTCATCAAGGTGGGACAAGGCGTTTATGGCATCCTTAAGATCGAAGGGAGCTCTTGGCCAATTGGCTCGCTATTTCCCTTATCTTGTCGATTCTCGAGTCAAATCAACAATGTCCTTCTCTAAGAATGAGATTATGTCTTTCGTTTAGCCTCGACTCGATGATAATTGCCGATTAGAGGAGACTTCATCATCATCGGCAAATTCTTCAAAGAATGAGGGAAAACTGGCTCGTTGAAGAGCAAGTGCCACGATTTAAGAAAATTTATTAGCCGAATGACTTAATTCAAATAGGGAATGACCGAGAAAGATCAAGATAATACCTCTTCGGCAAAAACGATCAATAGCCTCCGAGTAGCATCAAGACTTTGAGGATCGATACTGATTCTTGCTTCATGGATAGCAAGGTGTCATGACTTGTTGATATATCTTGAATTGCCGAAGGTGTTGAATCCCGTACGTCTTGAAGAAGAATTTTATCCGTTGCTTCTCCGGGCCGATGAAGAGGAATGTCATTTTTCGTTTCTATTTGTTTATCAACTTTGATGAGAAGGAATTTCTTCGCCGCTTCTCCTTGTTCACTCGCTTGTGCTTGGTCATCCCGCTCGATGCATACCAAGACTGCTAGTAGGCTCATTGGCGTCTACCGCTTGACCAAGTAGAGGCTCCAGGAGAGTTTTCCAAGATCACTACCCCGCTAGGACTTTGAGGGTTGGCTGTGCACTGTTGAAAGAAAGTGATAAATGCAAATACATTTGCAGATGGAAAATAAGGGATCAAAAGCATTCATACCCGAGGAGTGGCTTAGCTTTCTTTGATCTTGTTTTCTTGGGAATGGCGAGTGTCCTTGATGGGGGAGGAAAGAGTTTTTCTTTTAAGGTCCTTCAGGAGCACTGTGTCATCGGCAGGTGTTTTGTTAAAAACTGCTAAACTTGGAGCATCATGCCCCAGAGCAGCATTAGGGCCGGGTTGCCAGTATTGAACCTCTGGAGGACTTGGAGGAGCATTGTCCTGTTCAAAAGGATGTTTAGAAACAGAGCAGAGACATGAAATGAAAGGTGGCTATAAGAGTGTACCTCATCATCAGAAGTGAATGAGGGCATTAAAACTTGGCATAGAGGATGGACTTGTGCTCTAAAAATGTGAGAATGCCATTCTTGCCACCAAAGAGTGAATGAGGGTTGAGCAGCTTTAATTATCACCAGGGGATTAGGTTCATATATCGGAAGCTTACATCCAAGATTGAAGACTTTGTTGGCCTCGGTAATATTCAGCAATGACTCCCTCGGGTCGATGATGCTTGAAAAATATGGCCTTGGGGGCAATTGACCAAGTCCGAGTGCCGGCAACCATGTTTGGGTTGTAAAATTCATAAGTTGAACTTATCGGCCCGTGATGAAATTCTTTGGTAGAGCACGGGGCTCGATGAAAGAATTAAAAATATCCCCGGAATCATCATCTATGCAGCCCGGCTCATAGCTAAATCTACAGGGGAGAGTTAAATTTTCATTCTCTCTCGTAGGGAAACCAGATTATGTGGTTGAATCCCTTGTAGAAGATCTTAAAAAGGTGGCCAAGGTCTAGATCAATGACAATGGAAGATGCGGCGTCCCCATATGTCCGACGGATGTAATTTATATCCGGGATCCTCACCTTCAAAGATAGTTGATTGAAGGAAAATTCGGGTTATGGAGGTCAACCGAAACTATCGATGCATATACGGTTGCAGCCACATTTGGACAAGCCACCAGGCCATTGACACGGAGATTTCACCGGCCACGCATTTGAGCGGTGATCTCGATGCATCATGTGGTAAACCGCTCCTAAGAGATACTTGCCCAAAGGGATCAATTTACCTCAGGCTAGAACTTCAGCCATCACTATGTGATTCAAAGTGGGCTCATTGGATTTGCCACGAGAAAATGAATCGCACGGCCACATGTTCATAAAAGCCCGTATTCTTTATCGATACGGTGCCGGTTGAGGCATAAACCCGAATATATTTGGTCCAACCTCCTCCGGTTTGATCGACCTTTGTGTACCGGTGCCTTTAAACTTGAAAGGATATGTTGGCTTGGTAATGTTTAGTCCGGTCATCATGAAGATATCTGATAAGGTGATCGACATTGGGCCATGACCAAAAACAAATGCATTGATGGCATCAGACCAAAAATGAGAAGCGGCTATCAGGAGGGAATCATTCCTTGGCATGTCGGCTAAAGAAAGCTCCAAGCGGCTTGAATATCTTGTGATTCCCGGAAATCACTATTCCTAGATTGCATCTGCGGTACCAATCACGCCATCCTGTGATTGAGGAAGAGGCCATGTTTTGAAGGTATTTGGCCATCTATTTGAGGGAGCAATCCTAGACTTAAATGGAATCCTCAAAGTCTCTTTTTCAATAAACTCCCTCAGATTAGAGTCTCCCCGTGGGCCAAGATAAAATGATCCGGGATGAGCAAGATTGGAGATCAAAATCTCGTTATTCATTTCCTTTAAAAGAGGTGGAGCGGATGAATCAAGAACACATCTCGAGAACTAATTCGGGAGAATTGTTGAATGGGTAAAAGCGAAGTAGGGTTACCTCTAGAAGCTCCTCTTGAGTTCCTGTTGCCATGATGGAGCGGTTGAAGTCTCCGTCGCCATTGAAGACAAGCAGCGAGCACAGATCTCAAGTGGCGGCCGCGGGCGTCGGCGGTGCTAACCTAGGCGAAGGGTGCGCGTAAATAATTTCGAAATAAAATCCTTTTTATCTCGAAATTGAGGGGGCATGTGTTAACACGAGAATTTGGTCGAGGATATGACAGTGGGCCTACGAGCACGAGAGGGCGATTCGGCAAATGCATATGCGGTCGGCTAATTTCCGAATGTTCGGCAAACGATCAAGCGGTCTGTAACGGCTTCGTTTGAAGGTGAAAGAAGGAAAGAGGAAGCGACCGAAAGGGAAGGAGTCATGATAGTCAAGGACTCCGATTATGGTTAGAGTTAGCATATTTTTATCTTTCCAATTTTGTTTAGACAGGTTCGTAAATTCTTAGGACTCATGTTACATCCCGGGGTATAAATATAAACCCTCGACCATTGTAATAAGGGTTCACAACCAAATCAATACAACCGCTACGTGCCACCCTTCGAGTCCTTTTAGTCGTGTCGTCGAGTTCTTCGAGAGGGCCAATCGATCCGTCGACCTCCGTAAGTCCCAAGCAACCTTGTTATCATGTCTAGTATCATGCGGTGGATTTAGATGTGATGCAAGTAGTCTCATTGTTTTAGCTTAGAACATGCGGTAGATCTAAGCTCGATCATGGGAAGTTTTTGCTTGTGCCTTGTATCGTGCGGCGAATTAAGACATGAGTAAAGATAGTTATCGGCTCTCTTAGATTTGGCAAGATCTAATAGATTCATTAAGTTATCACGTGTTGCATATTCTATTTAATGTTTATTTATTTGTAACACTCTTTTGCCCAATCTAGATTGATGCTCTTTTCGGCTCTTTGGTCATAATCTCATGTTTATTCGATATCAAGTAGATCAATTTCATATAGCCGAATTAGATCGATCTATATTGTCACATGTTGTGGGTTCATTTACATTAGATGTAGATAAGCCTTGACAGGACCGGGTACCGTGCGGCAGATGCAGGTCTTTGGGTTACTCTAGAGCTAGTCATCCGGTGGACTAGAGATCGGTTTAATCTGATAGGTTCCTTTTACATGTTACTTGTTTGTTCCTTCTTCATGGACCCCGATTCGGCAATCTTGCCGATACGATTATGCTTATACATGTAGCGAGTATTTATAAATCTGTTAGGTAATTACGTGCTTTTAGCTCTTTACTGTTAGATTGTATCATGCGGTGGATTGATCTGGCAGTAAAGAGTGGTGTAAATTCATAGTTGAGTGGTATCATGCGGTGGATTAGCTTGCTTGGGTTTATGCTCGACGGGTTTATGAAGGCTAGACGTGCGGCAGACTAGTTAGCCTATGCATGTGTTGTTTAGTAGATTTATATTTATAAGTTACTTATCCTTAATTATTAGTGCTTGATGATGCTTTAAACTTGAGATGTAGTTTGATATGCTTTGATGATTTAATTTTGTTCAAACATGTCTTCGTTTACACGCATTCGGCAGTTCAGCTTTATTCATGTCAGTCATATCATATTAGCCGAATGAATTGCAAACTTGTTAGCGAGATAGCTTCTATAGCTATGTGTCGTCGTAAGTGGCTTCGGGGCCGTAAAGATGGAACTGTCTGGTCTCACCAAAGACGTTCCAGTTATGATCTTACCGTTTTATCTCTTGTCGACTTTCAGGTCAAATCGACTGGCACGCTTCCGGATTCAGACGCCCGGGCACCCGATTGAAGCTAGGCTTTCCAGCTTGCTGTGTGTGAGACACAGTGCGCCACATTTTGTGTCAACACCATCCAATCCTCTCTTGTACATTTACTTTACTAGAATTGCTTGTGGTTCACCGAGAGCCTTAATTGTGTAGCGCTATCTCGGTTGGTAAAGTAGAATTGTTAGAATTGTGTAGCACTAATTTACTTGCTAGAATTGTGGTTGGCCGAGAGCCTTACTTGTGTAGCGCTATCTCGGCCTATTGATTGATTGTGTGCTAAGTGATCAAACACTAGAATTGTTGGATAGGAGGCTTGCAACACCTTGTAGGCTAAGCAAAACTTGCTTTCCATCGTTTGTCTTACTAACGAAGTTTGCTTAGCAAGTTTATAGAAGTTTTTATAGGCTATTCACCCCCTCTAGCTATCTAGGACCTTACAGCGCTGCCGCACCCTGGCGCGCCCGCGCCACTTTTATGGCCAAATCGGTCCAACTTTGGTGGATGCGCTTCTTTTGGGTTCCTAAGTTGGCCCATGATGTGGATCCGTGGAGATGGGCTGTTTTGATATGGGTTTTGGTTTAATCTCCTCTCGTCAGCAGAGGCGGAGCTCTCCATACTGCAGGGTGTGGCGGCTGCCACACCTACCACCGGCAGGGAGCCCTTGGTACCCTTCCGGCATTTGCGACTCCGACTGAGTAGAGCGGCGTGGCCATCTAGCGGCTGTATGCGGCGTCAGGCGCAGCTGGAACCGGGGACGGGCATAGGGGCAGGGGCAAGGCTGAAGGGCCCAATAGCAGAAGGCCCAAGTGGCCAACAGTCCAAGCGTTGCACTTGCACATCAGAGGCATCACGCATAGCCAGCCCTAGTTTCGAGAAGTTCAGATCCTCGATCTCACATTGTCACCGAGGGAAACACCCGCCACAGCAGTACAGTACAGCACCATGCGTCCAAGATGTTCCTAGCGTGCAGCCGCTGCGACCAAGTCGTAGCTCGTATATGTCTCAGATTTGTAGTTGTATACTATAATCATATTTATTCAACCAATCAATCTTTAAATTTGCCATTAACTAACCATTTATGTGAGTCCGAATGATGTCATTAATCATTAAAAAATTTTGTGTCCACCGTTTGCCCCACCTAAATTTCCGTCCGAGCTCCGCCAGTCGTCAGGGCCCTGGTTTGCCTGACGACTGGGCCTCTTTCCTCTTGGGCTCATGTCGGGTGTTTGTATTGTTGTATTTTTGTATATTTAGGTACTTTGTCCATGTTATTCCGACATGTCCTCCTGCAAAAGATAAACCACCAAAACTCGTGGAATTCGTTAGTCATTAGCCCTAGTTCTACATTTGGTGTTTGTTTTAGGTAAAAGTTGGCGGTTAAAAGTATGAGTTAAGGACCGCCAACAGCACGGCCTGCGTATTTGACTCACTGCAGAATTTAAACAAAGTAGGCTACAAGCACTTTGAAAGCTGCTTGAAATTGTAAGTGACGGAACTGCTTGTTCATTTAGAGTTTTATCATACGTGTTGAAATTGCTGTTGACACTAGTGCTTTTCATACAGCACTTATAAGGAGTATTTGAAAGATGACGACTGCTATGATCGATCCAAGAAGTGTAAGATGAAGCATGGAAATAGACTGAAAATCGGGCACAAGTTTCCGGTATGTACCACAAAAGTCGTTTGTGCTATTACACCAAGCATTCTCTCTCTATATGTGGTCTAATGCTTGTGTATTGTGCAGTGCACCAAGCAACCGGAAGGATCATTTTTATGTGGGTACTACGTCTGCGAGTACCTGAGGACGTGCAAGAAATACAGCCACAGCTGGCGACAGTTCAAGAAAGGAATCGACTGGTGGCAAAGGGAATAGGTCAACCAACACTGCTTCAATCAAACACTAGCAGATATATGTAAGTTTGTCACAGACCAATGCGTGCATGAAGGGCGACCGTTCTTCAACGAGAACAGTCCGTTAGGGCAGCTTCCCGAGTACGAGAAGCTCAGGAACTGGAGCACAATGCTACGTGTCCCGGATTACACTTTTCCAAATGAGTTTGGATTAGGAAAATTGAAGTAGCTAGCGGATTACTTTCATCAAGACATGTATATATGTGTAAAAACTTTTAACAATTTCGTCGATTTCATGTATGGATGATGTATGAATGTCTTATATATATATATATATATATATATATATATATACACATATTAGGAAAATTGAAGTAGCTAGCGGATTACTTTCATCAAGACATGTATATATGTGTAAAAACTTTAACAATTTTGTCGATTTCATGTATGGATGATGTATGAATGTCTTGTACATATGTGTAAAAACTTTAAGAATTTCGTCAATTTCATGTATGAATATCTTATACATACATACATACATACATACATACATACATACATACATACATACATACATACATACATACATACATACATACATACATACATACATACTGCATTTTGAATTGTAAAAAATGAATCTGTTTTGAATTCAAATTCAAATGAATCTGCTGTATTTTATATATTATCACTACTGCAAAAATAAAATGTTAACCGAGGCGGGCAAATAACAAAGCCCGCCACGGTTAATACATTAACCGCGGCGGGCAAGTAGTGGTGCCCTCCTCGGTTAATATATATTAACCGAGATGGGCACCACTACTTGCCCACCGTGGTTAACGGATTAACTGTGGCCGGTGCTGGCAACCGCCACGATTAAGCCATGATTATATTAATTGAGGCGGTCATCACTACTTGCCCGCCACGGTTAACGGATTAACCGTGGCGGGCGCTAGCAACCGCCGCAGTTAAGCCACGGTTAACCGTGCCCTTGCAACTGCGGCGGTTGCCATTGCCCGCCACGGTTAATCAAAAATGCCCGCCACCATTAAGAATTCTGTAGTAGTGGCACCGGCGGTGAGCAGCAGCAGAGGAAAGAGCGGGCTAATAGATCGGACCGGTGATCTTGTACGCGGCAGTTCTGGTGGAGGTTAAGGTTTCCCACTTCCCAGTCCGTTCATCGTAGTGACAATACTAACCATGGTAACGGCGAAATATAGGCAATACATATGTATACCTATATAAGTAGTATAATGATGCTGAGTCTGGTTGGTTCAAGAAAAAAATATGTTGGGAGTCTGGTTCTATATCATTCCGAGCAATATGCTCCATCGAGAAGGTAGTAGTGACCTAGTGGGCAATATCATAGTTGAGCATCATGAAAGTTCCTACGAAAACAAAATGCTAAGGAGGCAGGCAATGTCGACCCATGATGTTGTCAAATCCTGTATGAATTACCTGCATAGATATGTTAAGGGAGGTTGATTTACGTTATCTCCAGAAGTAAAGCATTGAAGAATATGGATGCTGTTTATTGTACCCAGTTACGTTGAGAGAAGCAGTTATATTGAGGTGTCTACTGGTGCGAGATCTGCCGTGGACATGGAGATAACTGCGTAGATTAGCAGTCAATAGTGAATCATTGGGCAGTGGTGTGCGAAGGGTTATGTGGAAAAAAAACAACTATTAGATACTAGTATAATGCCCGTGTGTTGCCACAGTTTTATTTAAAGAATGTACTTAACAAAATAAATTACGTAGCATGATGGATAATTATTTCAGTTGTCACAGGTTCACCGTTCACCTCCTTCACCGGCTGCCAAAATACAGAGCGTTTGCCATTGTCATTCTTTCACTATACATCACCAACTGACATGCTGAAACTGAAAAGAGATGTGCATAGTTGTATGACCCTTGATAACAATAATCCAGAAATAACAGTAATCCAAACACTACTAACATCTCAAGCAGAAGCATCTTCAAAGGATAATCCTTACAAGAGTGTCTGGGTCAGCATTTGATGTGAGCACACAATGAGCACTGCACACAACACGCCTTGCACCAAAACACATCCTCCTCAATGCCTTGTTGCACCTGCTGCAGCAATTCCTGTCCTCGTCCTCTTACTCCAAGAACCTTCATCGCCTCTCCTCACTGGGCTCATGCTCATACATGCTTTTCCCTCTAGGGAAAACACACCGCTGAACTGCATAGGTGAAGCACACATGTAGGATCACAACCCTTAACCACCAATCAGTCCTAGAAATCTATCACTACCATCATGTAAAAGCAGATGTCATGTAGAAATCTATCACTACCAAGCAGTCCTAGCATAACCCAAACTGATGTCATGTAAACACTGAAAAAGAAGAAAAACAACAAAGAGCTGAAAAGGGCCAACCAACCAAAAGTTGAATGCCTATAGTCAGAAAAATTTAGGGGAAGCAATACATGTGCTTGTATTTAACAAGAGGTGGAAAACTACTCTTACCAAGCCAGACATTACAGAGACACTTTCGACAGGTCAAACTCTGTATGTAAACCAAAGAGCACAATTGATATTTATTGCTTGGATTAACGGTAAAAGCAAATCATGATTTCCTAATTTTTTGATCATGTGTTTTTATATTTGCTCCGCACATGCACGTTACCTGTAGAGACAAAGACCAATATTACAAAGCATACTGACCTCCCTAAATGTCTTGCGAGTGCCCATCTGGCCTCCTGAGCTCCACAAAATATAATGACCCAATTTGATCCAGATCTGAGGAACACAAAAAGTACCAGTGGTATAGTGATTGGTTACTGCTACAAAATCATTGCCACAATAGCAGGGAACTGTAGCAGGGGCAACAAGCTGAGCAGAAAAGAAATCCATTTCCACTTCTAGTTCCATAGCTTGCTGGTAGAGCGAGCATACCAATAATTTCAAGCTCCTCACCAGTTAATGAGACACTTAGTTTGTCTAGCAATTCTTCTATTTGGAATGCATTGTCCTGCGGAAGAGAGGGCAAAATAAGAGATGATTCAGCACATGAACCAATTGTGTTGGAAAACATAGAGCTAAAACCACATAGCTACATGCCGGAAACAATTAGAATAACATCAAATTCCAGTTTCATTCATCTATGGTGGGGAGATAAAGCTCTAATGAAATAAATCCCACAGTCAAAGCCACCAGGTAACATCTTAAAATAACAAAGGATTGAACCCTTTCAGTTCAAGACACCAGGTAACTTGTGCTTACAAACTTTCAGTTCACGGATTAAACCCTTTCAGTTCAAGACACCAGTTCACGAATTTCCATCCTAAAGTGGCAAAGCACATTGTTTAGATGCCATTTTCAAAGATGGTACCATGGATCACACATGAAGTGCCAAGGAAAAGATAGAAGGAAA
Organism: Themeda triandra; assembly: GCA_018135685.1. Classification (NCBI taxonomy): domain Eukaryota; kingdom Viridiplantae; phylum Streptophyta; class Magnoliopsida; order Poales; family Poaceae; genus Themeda; species Themeda triandra. Next base: position 25,966 of record JAENPR010000793.1, read on the forward strand.
AACCTACAAGACACCAGGTAACATCTTCAAATTTTACACCTTTCAGCTTGCAGTAGAACTGGTTTTAGTAAATCAGCCCCAGCCAAAAGTCATCTTTTTCATAACGATACCTGAGCTGCAGTAATCAATGATGTAGAAAACACACACACACTTTAGTCTTGCTTAATGATTAGAGTACAAATCATAAGGTGATATTATCAATAATCCAGCTTCGCATCTGAAGCTGAAGCTAACGCTACAGGGCATATAAGTCCAAGCTAAACTGAACAACTTACAAAAGGCATCTGATTAATAAAAAATAAATCAACTAATAATAAAAAGCTACAGATCTTGTTTGTTTGCTTATTTCATTGAAATTCTTATCATGACAAGCTAGTGGACAGAAATTTGGGTGGCTATTATATTTCTGCTTAATTGAAGCCGAAGCTAGCTAGTGCACCACAGTAGGTATATATAACACAAGGATACCCTTGCATCTTAAAAACAATACCGAGCAGCTAGGAGAGAGCTTTGCTATGAGCAGCTAGGAGAGAACTAATGTAATACCTTGGCAAAGACTTTGCTGGGTTTTCTGTGCATCTAAGGATAGTCAACAGGAGATAGCATGGAGAACAGCATCAAACATGGCAGAATTAAGTACAAGTACCTGAGGTATACTACGGTTCCTCAACATGAAAGCAATGCCTACAAAGTGGCATTCAACTGCCTCCAAGGGTGACCCTAGCATGGACTCAAATTGGTACTCAGCTGCCTTGCTATCTAAATTATGACCAAAGTCTGCCAATACTCAAAAGCTGCTTCCTGACAATACCAAAGCCCATTGGGTATTAATCACATCATGGTAATCAGGCAACTGTGTCAATTAACAATCACAATATTAATATTCAACAACTGCTATAATAAAAAAGCTGTATAAAGAATTTTGCTTCATACCTTATCTTGAAAATCGTGTTGCCTTGGTAATTTAGAGAATAATTAAATTGTGACACCTGCTTGCAAAAAAAAAGACATGTACCATCCATAAATAATCAAATCGTGATGCCTGCTTGCAAAAAAAAAAAGGACATGTATCATCCAGTTTCAATACAACCCAAAAAAATGGAGGTCAAGCCACACTTCAAAGGCAAAGTTTTTCGATAGAAACGGTACTATATATTATTGCAGTTCAGAAAGCTTATCAACAATAGCATAAAAGATCTGAGGCCATTTAGTATGTAGGTTCGTAAATCTGAAGCTTAAGATGGAAAACATACATGTATCATTTATGTTTGGCAGTAACACATCTGCAGTCCTTGAGCCATCCGAGCAATCTTGGCTGGCAGAGTTTTCCAATTCATGATCTGGCAATGGAAGAACAAATCTGTGAGCCCCAACTGCACCAACAGCTCGGCCGCCCTGCTTCATCTCGTTTGAATATGAATCCTCTGCTCTAACACAGCTCAACGCTGAATGAAAAATGTAAAGATAAAGCAGGCCGAGCTGAATGAATCCTCTGCACGCGCATAGTACCTAGCCTGATTTGCTGCCGGAGCCCCTGATGCTGCTGGTGGTGGCTGCCTCCGGAGCCCCTGATGCTGCTGCTGGTGGCTGCCCCTGGCACCGTTCATCTCCTCCGGCTCCTCTAGCAATGCGAGGACCAGATAGGAACACCGGGGCGGACCAAGCCCGTGCACGGATCGATCCTAGGATTAGCGGACTGGGGAGAGCAAATCGATGGGTGCACCATGAGCGGCGCAAACCCTAGCGATGGGAAGAGAAATAGGAGGCGCGGGTTGGGAGGTTTACCAGTGGTGATGTCGACGGGTCCGCGGGAGGAGGTGCCGAGGGGGATGCCGACGATGCGCTTGTCGGTGTCGCCGGCGAGCGCCGCCACGTCCCTGGCAGCGCGCGGCTGGAGCCCTGGCCGGTGCGCGTCCGTGTCCCTGGCGACGCGTCTGGCTGGAGCCCTGGCCGCCGACGCGTCTGGCTGTGCCAGCGTGGCCGAGGACGAGTGATGCGGAGGTGAGCGCCATGATGAGGGAGCCCGCAGCTGACGACAGCAGCCGGCCTGCGGCCTCGGTCGAGACCAGCTCGCAGAGCCGCCGCAGCCGCGCCCACGGCCAGGGCGAGGGGAGGGTGAGCGAGGAGGTGGAAGCGGGCACGGGCGCGGGCGCGTCCTTGGTGGCCGCAGCGCCACTGGCCTGCGGCTGCCGACCAGCCGGAGCACGCGTCCCTGGCGGCGTGCATCCGCAGCCCTGCCGGCGCGCAACCCTTGCGGCTACGCCGGCTCCCAGGAGGCGCCCCTCCCTGCCGCTACCGGCGTGATAGGTACGGGAGACTGGGAGAGAGGGCGCCGAGGAGGAAAAGGGAGCGCGATTGCAGGAGAGAGGGCGTCGAGGAGACGAAAGCGTGGCCGTATGGCCTTGGGAAGAGGAAGAGCCGGCGTTGGGATACGGAGAGAAGCGCCTCGCGGGTAGCGCCATCGCGTGTGGGGTCTCTCGGGTGTGCGTCGGAGGGCTGAGGGATGAGTGATAAGTTTGATCCGAGCTTTTACGTCCGTTGGATTTGAGTGAGTGAGAGAAAGAGAAGATTAGAGTTAATCTCGTCCTTTCATTTCAAAAATTAGATGTTGCTGGGTGTAATTTTTTTGGGTACACTTAATGTAGGTCATGACTGTGGGGGACAAATTAGTGTGTGGCTTTAGAATAATTCAAACTGGTGAATTATATTGTAGTGGAGATAGAGCACAGGCAATGCTAACATAAGATCATGGGATAAAAAACACTATCACACTTCATATAGTGCAGGAACTGATCTGTGTGGAGCCCCAAACAGGTGTATGAAAATCGAGAAATAGTCAATTACGAAGTTAGAACATTTGGTATGGACTAATTGTATAAGTAAAAAAACATAGCAGAGAGGGTGATAATCGATAAAAATTATAGAGAGAAGAGTATTTGGGCACAAGCAAAGCAGGTAGCTGCAATATATTTTGTTTTCCAGAATTAATTATGCTCAGGTTGCAGCCAGTAAAGGATAGATTCTGGAATAGTGCAGACATGTTAAGAATCAATGGCAGGAACGACATACGTATATATTACCTTAAGACACCATATGTTTCTTCAGTGTGCACCTTGCTGATCATACTTTTGTATTTTCTGCCTCTATAGGTCAGCAATTCAGCAATCTGGGAACACGAGGATCAATCTTGGTGGAGGCAGGTTTTGTGCCTGCTTTGGTGTACTGCAGCCTCAGATGTGAACATCCTGTGAAGCCTCGACGGAACATTCTGCCTTTGGTGAGGAGAGCCAGCATAGCAGTGCTTTCTTATAGATGACTTCATGAATGATGTCTTTTCATCATATTAACGGGTTACCCCAACAACTACAAATTCAAAGGATTTTACAAGATCATCTTTTTTTAGCAATCATGATGTCCAAAAGGCAAATTCAACTTCCTACCTGAAAAAAAAAATGTTTTTGACCATTAGCTTTTAGATCCGAAGGCTACAAGTCAGAAGCTGAACTATCAATTTCAGTCATTACTCTACCATAATAAAAAGCATCTGAATATTGCAAAAAGAAGCTATCATATCACAGAATAAATATGAAATTAAGCTGAATAAATAAATTGTATTTACCACACAATATGCAGAGGTATGAGTAGCTCTTTTGGGTAGAAATAAATCACCATGTGCTGTAATGTGCCCAGCTTGCTCAAAGGAGCAGCAGTTAATTAAATAGTAGCATGCTAATGCACTTTTTGAGATAAAAGGAGCCAAATGTGGAAGCACCAAAGCACTTGTTGAGTAGTATGAGTGAAAGATAGAACTGAAGTTATTTTTGCATTGTTGGGACTAACAATGGAAGTACCTAGGATGCAACAAATAGCATCTGGTTTCAGTGAAGAGTATCATGAATTAACAAGAAACGTCGAGGTTTCCTTTGGAAAGGTCAAGAACAAGCTAATGGTGGAAATTGTCTTGTGTCATGGAAAAAAGGTCCAGCAGCCCTTAGAATATGGAGGATTGGGTATTCATAATCTTGAAACTCTTGGATGGGCATTAAGAATTAATTGGTTATGGCCTTATGGGCCCAAAAAATGATCCTACTAGACCTTGAAATGGACTACCTATCCAAGTTCCAGAAAATACCGTGGCTATGTTTTCTTTGGCTATGGAATCTTTGGTGGGAGATGGTGAGTCAGCTTACTTTTGGACAGATCGCCGGCTAAATGGCAAGACCATGGCAGAATTGGCGGCAAACTTGATCAAGTTGACTCATAATAGAGAAATGAAACAGCGAACGGTTGCTCAACCAATGTTATCAGATCGTCCGATTAATCATGGTTAATCACGATTAATCATCCTTATCGGTGCCTAGCACTAGATTAGGCAGCCTTATTCCTCTCAAGATAGAATATTGACAAACATAAACACTGATTAATGTCAAAATAATTGAACTGGCAAATACAACTCAAATTTTATTTGAAAGGTGTGTTCAGATTGTGTGATACAGACATATGTTTGAACCAGGGGCATGCCTAGTTCTTGTTCATGTGAAAGTGAATTGTTAGAAAATAATCAATTTTCCATCAACAATCAAAATCCACAGTTATGATGGCTAGTAAGTTAGAGTACCTAGAAGCCCATGCCAGCAAGATTAGTGAGATATAACACTGCTTAGATTTGCTAACAGCACCAACATCATGGCTTCATATGTTCAGGTTCTACACGCAAAAAGGCTGGAACCAAATCAGACAAACAAAGTGATATTTTACAAACTTTTAGAACAGCACTGAACCATTTGCAAAAATATGTGCGCATTAGCAATAATTTAGTATGCATCACATCCAACTAAGTTGGAACACGTAAAGTCGCAAATCTAAGAAGTTAAATAACCCACTGGTACCTGAGAAATCATATGACCGATACTGTCATAGCAATGTGAATCCATCTGGCTGAAAATTGAGTCAGCAGTTGGACTCACCATTAATTTGGTCCTTCGACTGTCATAGAATGGTCATAGATCCAAACTACAACTTAAAAAAAAAAAAAAAAAAAAAAAAAAAAAAAAAAAAAAAGACCCACCCTTTGTTTGACTGGAATCAAATACAGTGGAGCATATTAAAGAAACGATCAGGGAAAACACACACACCTGCCTCCACTATTCCTCTGCAGGGAAGTGGTGTCTGGGCCATCGTTGCCATTGCTCAGCAACTGGGATCAGGATCGTTTCTAGTCCTGCTCACTCATCACACACAGCTCGAGAATTGGCCCCTGTGCTGGATGCGGTGCGAGCTGCCGGTTGCATTGCCAATGCTGTCCATAGAAGAATGGAGGAGGCCGGCACCAGGATGGGAGGGGGAGGTGATGAAGTAGGTGATGGCACATTGGGAGGGGGCCTAATCTGCATATATATATTTGAGCAGTTCCTTCCCATTGGTCCGCAGTTCCTTCTTCTCGTACGGCAGTTGTACCTCGGTAAGCTTAGGGCAGTTAGACAACTGGATATGCTTTATGGATGCAAGGCCCTGCAATCCTCCGATGGATGACAACTCCCGGCAGCTACTTATAACCAGGCACTTGAGCATGTTTGAGCCGATCAAGTTCAAAGGGATGCACTTGATGCTGTGACATTCAGCCAACTGCAGGAAGGTGATAGAGGTGAGGTTCTTTAGGCAGGCTGGAAATGACATGTCCAGCTCATTGCACCTGACTATACAGAGTTGTTGGAGTGATGCGGGCAAAACCATTTCCTGTGAGCACTCCAGCTTGGGGCAATCACAGATTTTCAGGTCCCGTAGGCAAACAAATCCCGCAAAACTGTGCACCGGTATTGATGCTAGACTGTGACATTTCTCAAGCATTATTGACTTGATGGCTGGCAGTTTCTCTGGGGTCAAAAACTGCTCAAGATTTCTGAGCTTCAGGCATCCGTGAACATGTAAAGCAGTGAGGCGTGTAAAGGGGAAAGACAAGATGCCATTGCTGCGACTGATGCTGTTGCTTGCATGCTGCGTTCCATCATCACCCGTTAAACTAGCATGTGTGCTGTCAGCAAAGCAGGGGATTGATAAACTTTCCAAGTAAACACAAAGGGAAAGCTCCAGCCTTCCTAAAGTTGGTAGGTTTTCTGGCTTAAACCAACTTGGAAACCTATCACCAGCGAAGCCAACGACTTTAAGGCATTCAATTTCCGAATGAGGACACAAGCCTTCGAGCACTCTGTTCTCATTGGGCATCAATACAGATATGTCACGGCACTCTGTTCTCGTTCGCCACTGTAGAACGAGTTCCTTGAGGTATTGCTTTACATAAAGTTTAGCCTGAGCAGCCTCTTCCTCGCTTCCAACATTAGTAAGAGATCCGATGCAAAGTGTTCCACCGAGCTCATTCATGAACTTCAGCTCACCAATTCGCCGCCCATTCTCTTCTGCAACATTAAAGTCGCTCAAGTTTCGTAGACAAGACAGATTTCCAAGCCCACTTACACTTGACAAGACCTGAGACGCTTCTACTGGCAATGCTAGCTGTCGCAGGTTGATTAGTTTTGTTATGCCCTGATGAATTCTTGTCAGACCTGAATGACGTGCATCAAGAACTTGTAGGCTGTAAAGGCCGCAGAGCTTTACAGGTAATTCCTTTACTCTGCTATGAGATATATCAAGATAACGGAGACTATTCAACTCACATATGCTTTCGGGTAGCCTTACCAGGTTGCAACCTGGTAGGCTAAAATATAGAATGTTGGAAAGCTGACTGAACCACGGAATTTCAACATCAAATCTGATTTCAAGCCTAAGTGATCGCAATTTATACAAATGTTGAATGTCTCCCATTCTGACCAAGGATTCATCACTCTCTTCGATTGACATGTGACGAACTGTATTCTGCATCCTACTCTCCACTATTGACATGTGACGGACTGTATTTTGCATCCTGCTCTTGTTGTGATTTCTTAAATCTTGTATCACCAAGCATTCATCCGTACAAAAGGATGTTGCCATATCATGGATCAGATCGTACATTACATATCTTGATTCATTCGGGAACTTTGGATCTGTTCGAAGAAGAAATCTGTTCCTCAATTCATCCAAGTAAGTAACTCCCACATCTTCAGGACTCATGCATCCCCTTGGTGTAAGCAAGCCCTGTGCCTCCCAAATGTCAATTATCTCATCTCTTTCAAAGCTATGCCCCTTCCGAAACATGGAGCAAATTAGAAAACATTTCTTGACGTCCTGTGGTAGATACAAATAGCTCACTTGAAGGGCACGTAATATCTTGTTCTCATTCTCTTTATTCGGTAGCTCCCACAATTCCTTCTTCTGGATCCGCCTCCAGTCTTGTTCTTTCAGACTATTATTCAACATGCGTCCTACTGTTTCTGCAGCCAAAGGAGACCCGCACAACCTATTGCAAATGCTCATACCAATTTCTTGCAAGCGAGGATTTGCTTCTGGTTTATTTGTGCCAAATGCACTCTCTTTGAAGAAGTCCCAAAGTATATCAGTAGGCAATTCTTCGAGTTGGACAGGTTCATAGTTGCTTGTGGAGATACGAGTAGCAACCACTGGACATCTTGTAGTCACTAAGATCATGCTTCCTTGAGGTCCTTCCCTCAGTGGTGCATATAATGCCTCCCATTCGGCATTAGCGTTCGGCCAAATGTCATCTAACACCAAAAGGAATTTTGGGAATGTCTTCACCCGGTCCTTCAGTTCTGTTTGAAGAGTATTTAGACTGCATGATGTGTTGAATGTATTCCCAGGGATGGATTCAATAATCTTCTCGGTTATCCTTCTCTTGTCAAAGAAGTCCGAGACACAGACCCACAACCGCACACCAAAGTGGCGTTCCACCCTTGGATCATTGTAGATCCACTGAGCCAGGGTAGTTTTCCCCATTCCACCAATGCCAACAATTGAGATTACAGAAACATTGTTGGTGCAGTTAGTCTCAGCAAGTCTAGCTCTGCCGCTGTTACTTTTTGTTATCTTGGCTTTAGATGTCGACGCAGCATCATTGCTTGCTGCTGCTCTCTTCCCTTTAGAGACTTCAAATCTACAACCAAGCATCTCGATCAGCAGATCTCGTTCACGGTCACGACCAAAAACTGCCGGAGCACTGAGGAGCGAAGTCGTCTCTGGCATGATCTGCGATGGCTTCATGCTTATTAGAACCATACGGTTGAGCATCTCCTCGATCTGAGCCACAGCCTTGTTGAGCTTATTTTGGGTCTCCTTTATCCTTGCTTTGCTACCGTGGAGCACAATTTTGGCAATATTCAGATAGAAAGATAAGAGTTGACCTGCCCTGCTCCGGTCGGCGCCCTCTATCCTTTGCCGCAGCGCCTGGTCATCCAACTCCCGGAGAAGGTCCTTTGCATCGTAGGTGGTGTCCTTGAGATCCGCGAGAGGCTTCGCCAGCTCCGCCATCTCCTTGACGTTGAACATGCCCCACTCGCTGTGGCAGATGAGCATGTGAACCTTGGGCAGGGTGGTTCGGAGGTGCTCCAGGTCGTTGTTCAGCTGGACCGCTTCGAAGAAATTGGTCCAGGCTGAGAAAATGCTTTGCAGCGCCTCCATTGCCGTCGTGCTCCCACACGGACAGCAGCAGCAAGCAGCGACGGCTCACGGCCGGCAGCTGGTGATGAAGTGATGAACGGATCTGGATAGAGGCGGCTGGACTGGATCTAACCGACCAGGTACGGACTTCGTCGGCCAGCGACGACTTAAGAACACGGTGGGCGGACGACGGCCGCTGCACGAGGAGACGATGCAGGCCAGGATACAGTGGGACTCAGAGAGAAGAAAAGCTCTCCGGCACATGGGTACGACGGCCGGCGGTCAGCCTGGCCACTTTTTCACCGAAAACCGCAAACCGAACCGAACCGAACCGAATCGAAATCTCGGTTTTTCGGTTTTCGGTTTCGGCTTCGGTTTTTGAGTTTGAGAACTCGGTTTTCGGCTTCGGCTTCGGTTTCCACACTTCGTGAACCGAACAACCGATGGAACCGAACAGACTTGTAGTGTCGCGAGGAGAGCAGGCAGTAGCGCATCACTCGTCTCCCATCCGGCCCACACCTCCACACGGCCCAATAGCCCAAACACCCATCCGCAGAAGGCACAGGCGCGTACCCTCCACCCTCCATTCCCGTCTCCCATCCGGCCCGCCCCAATCCCCACACCCTAACCCTAACCCCGCAGCCAGAGCAAACCAGCGGCGGCACCATAGCGGCACGAAGGCGAGCAGCGCGCGGCGGCACGGGCACACGGCTTGTTGGCGCCCGCGTCTTAGCAGCAGCGCCAGTGCGGGCGCAACGCGCGAGCAGCCAAGCAGGCGCGGCGGCGGCGCAAGCAGCTGAGCAAGATGGCGTCGGCGCGAGCGAGCAGGAGCGGTGCGGGGCGGGGCGGCGGCGTCACCGGAGCGAGCAGAGGAGCCTCGCGGCTGGCTGGAGCAGGGGCGAGCGGGAGCGGCGCGATGTGCGAGCTGGACGGCCATGGAGCAGGTTCGAGAGGACGACGGATTGCGTTTTCCTTTTTCCTATTTTTCCCTTTCCTTCCCTGCTGCAGTACACTTCGGTTGGTTCGGTTAAAACCGAAAAAACCAAAGTAAAAAACCGAAACCGAATTCTACGGTTTTTATTTTTGTGGATAACCGATCGGGGCTGCAAGCCGGAAACCAAAGTTTTTACAACCGAACCGAATTGTCGGTTATAACCGAACGCCTGGCCGAGCCGGCCGGGGGGTTGGGGCGTGGTGTGGTGTGTTTCGTACCAAGTGCCAAAGTAAGTTTTTTACAACATTTTTCTATTGGCAGCATTTTTTTTGCCCCTAGCGGGTCTCGGGAGTCGGGAGGCAGAATATGAAGGCTCTATAAGAAATATAAAAACCATTAGTTAGAATTTTAATAATTTATTTTTTTTCTGTCTAATGTAACATGTATATTGTTGAAACCTACACTTAAGGTTTATAAAATCATGTTGCGTCGCTTTCTGTGACATTATAAATCTTTAATTTAATTTTAAACTTTTAATATAGTTATTGTAATTTTTTAATTAACCATATATTTAATTGAAACTTTAGTGATTGTTTTATCATTTATTTATTTATTTATTTTTATTTTACTGAAAATATTATAGGTCCTATTCTAACCTCTTAGTTCCTGTAGCAACAAAAATAATCATTTCAGCTTGCACAACAGTAATCAACGTAAAAGCTCTATATTTGGTTTTGGTAATTGAGACAACTAGTGAACTAACCTTTTGCCAAGTTTTTTATTAAGATATGTTAAGTCAACAACAAAATGGTGAGCAAGGCTTGGAGATGGATAAAGGGTGTCGGAAGAATTAGCTCCGGCAATACCTAGCGGCTATTCGCGTAAGATATGAATCAGATGGTAGCACACAAGACATTCATGCACGTGGTGCCCTACGTTTAGTTTGAAGGAGCTTCTCTCTGTATTCGTATGCTCGGTTACAGGGGCTGCTGCTTGTAGCTATGCGCTTGTAAGGAAAATAGACCCTTGGTCCATTTAATTTGGATTTTGGTGTTTTATGATCAAAATAACCAAATTGGACTAATGTGTTTCAAGTGTTTGTTTTGTAGTTCAATAGGATGCAAACGTGACTTGGATGAAGGCGATGTAGTGATCCGGAGGATCAACACCTCAAGAAAGACATTAGGAACTTGATTGGAAACCTAGAAGATCAAGCAAAGTCCAGGCCACGAAGGATGGAAGTGGAACCAAGCCGAATGCAAAGGTCACTAAGAACCAAGGAGAAGGAAGGTTTGTATAGGCGTTGGACCAAAGGTCCGAAGGCGTCGGAGCAATTGCAGTAGTCCGATGCTCACATACCCTGAGACAACAGTGCCCTGGCAAGCATCGGACCAAAGCAAAGCGAGGCGTCGAATGGTGCAGTAGCACTATTCACGGAGAAGGAGCAGAGCAGCAACGGTCGGACCCTGCTAGAGTCCGATTGTTGGACCAATTGATCCATGGTCCGACGGGTTCTAGAAAGGTTCCCGAGAGGAACTTTGGCATCGGACTGAGTCTGAGGGGAGGTAACGGCCGGTCCGACGGTCGCGGCCCACGTGTCAGTGACTTAGCGACGGCAACGGTCGGCACAGGCTACTTCAGAGAGCCATTGGGAAAGCTTCAGACCCTGACAGACCAATGGTCCGACGGAGCGCAGTTTTGCCCACCAAAGGGGACCAACGGCTCTATTTGTTTGGGGGGCCCGTAAATACGGCCAGCTAAAACTAGGGTGTTAGACTACCCGCACCGGGTACTCTATATGCATCCGGTAAACCCATATACCGGAAGAAACACCTGCAGCGCTGTACGCTAAACTCACGCTATCGAAGCGGACAGCGCGAGCATACGCTATTCCTGGCGTCCTGCAGGGCGTCCGATACGCTCGCACGCGGCCCCACCTCGCTCGCGGGAGCCCATGCCGCCGCGGCCGCTCGCTGGCTGCCCTTTGCGCTCGCCCGCGCCGCCGCTTGCGCGCTCGCCCGAGCCACCGCGTCCGCTCGCCGGCGCGGGGATTGAGGGAGGGAGGAGATCGCGTGGCACCGGGTGGAAGAAGAGGAGGTCATCGAGGCTCCACGCGAGGGGGTATCCGGCGCCGCGCGAGGATCCGCCACCGCGCGAGGTGCTCCCGCCTGGCCCGCAGTCCCGAGTCACCCCTGCAGTTCGCATTCACCATGGGTCGCTCGCCGGGCAGGGCCGCCGCCGTCGGACGCTCACCGGGCAGGGCCGCCGCCGCGGCCGTCGAGCCGAGCCGCGCCGTGCCGCCCGGGTGCTCCACTCCGTGCCCGGGTGCTCCACTCCATGCCGCCTGGCGCCCAGGCCGGCAGAGCTCGCCCAGAGCTCGCCCAGGGAGCGCGGAGAGGCAGAGCTCGCCCCGGACGCGTCCGCCCCCTGCTCCGCCTTGCCACGCAAGGGCGCCGCCGGTCTCCAGCGGTGGTCGGAGGCGCTGCTTGCCGACGCGGCGAGCCGCGGGACGGAGGGGCTATGTTGACACCAGAAGTGGCAAACAGATATACCGCAAGCATACGGTAGTCAATGTAGCCTTCACCGGGAGTATTCCAGGTATCGTAATTTCCACAGGGAACGTGAAGTTGTTCAACTAGGTTCGAGATCATCAGGTGATGATCAAAGGGTTTAGGATTAGGTATAGAGAAGTCTGTCTAGTAGAAATATCTGGTACCCCACTATTAATGGACAACTTGCCTAACAACACATACGAGGAACTCTAAACACTAGCAAGGCCTGTCACCCCTTCGCTAGGCGTCTACGCAGTGCGACAAGAAGCTCACACAGGCAAGATGTAGTCTAGACACCACGTCTACACCAATCTCACTACTCTAAGCTTAGCCTAGGCTTCGAGCACTTCAACAAGTAAAGCAGTGTGCCAGTAAAAAGACCATATACTTAAAGTACCAAACCAGAATACTAAATACTAGAAGGACTCAGATGTAAAACTTACAAGAAGATTCGCATCCACTGAGGCGCAACTTAGAGAAGACTCCCGGCAGGCTGGGACTCCTCCTTGGAGACTCCTCACTCTCTTCCCTCTATTCTTGCACTAAAACTGCTAAAGTAGTCTTTCTTCCTAAGATACAAGTTCTAAGATGGAGGACTAAGGGGGATATTTACAGGGGAGATCATAGGGGTGCCATGTCATCAATCCATGTGCCTTTCCACCTTGACCCTTGGATGAACCGACCTTGGATGGACAGCTTGGATTCACCACGTGCACAAAGGCATGCTTGAAGTCGGTGGGAGGAAGTGCTGGTGTTTCTTAGCGAAAGCAGTAAGGTCCGCAAGCGCACAGAAATACCTTTGTAGCACTTCACCCGGCGGTAAGCAGGGTATCGTATTTTTCTCAAGAAACGGCAAGGGTAGGTTTTCTCTAAACAGAGTTGCCCAGAGATAGGAGAGTGATAACAGGGGTAGTGAGGCTTCTCTAATGGTTTTATCCTTAGAGAGGCTAGCTATGTCGCTAATTCCTTACTTTGGGCACCGGATCGCACCTGATCTGCCAGGTGATGCCGGCCTGTAGCTCTACGCCACACCCGGATGTGGGGGATTACGGAGGACGGATAGGGCTGTCACCACCTGCCGCCTACCCCTCGACCGTAGAGTGCGAGGTAAACGAAGGTAACTCCTAGCTCAGACACCACGTCTACGCTATTCATTATAGCTCTAGCGTCGGCCAGGAACTTCCGTCTTTATCAGGAGTCCTCTACTAGAACTATCGCCACAAGGACGATCGACGAACCTGCAAGAACTTAACGACAAAGGTAACTTGCTGTAAGGTAAAAACTAGAAGATAGACACGAACACTTACTTCAAGTAGTAAGATGCCATAGAGGTACAAGCGAGGAGGGAGCCGACAAGTACGACACTCCACCCCGATGGAAACTAGGCCCTCGGGAACACTCGAGAAGAGTTGCTCCACTCTTGCCCTCTCTCACTCCCTACTTCTATTCTAGCTAAGAGCTTGGTGTAGTGGCTCCACTCTCTCTCTAGTGTAGACTTGTGGAAGTGTGGGAGGTAGAACAAAAACTTGAAGAAAAGCTCGTTGTTGAATGAGAGAGAGAGCCTATCCTTAAATAGGAGGGAGAATGTTGGTTTCAGAGGCTCAAATGACAAATTCACTCCTGCACCGCCTATCCCCTTGATTGGAGGAACCGCCTCCAGGAAGGTGGGGCCAGCCGGCCACCTGGCAGGGGCGAGCGCGCCCCAGGTGCGCGCCTGGGTGGAGCCTCCCCCTGACCGACCTTGGCTGGTGGGCTCCACTCTGGACCTAGACCTGGCCCATGTTGGGGAATTTCGCTGATCGACATTGGTTTGACCTTTTTCCCTTTTGTGGACTTGTTTTGAAGTGGGCTAAAATTGAAATAATCTTTTTATAAATATTTTTCCTTATTTCTTGGCCCATTCTTCATATATTCGAGAGATGTCCTGCAAAACTGTTGGTATAAATTAAGTGCACATAGAATAAGAAGGATTCCGCAAGTGCACAGAACTTACCATTGTAGCATTTTACCGGGAGTAAACCAGGTATCGTTATTTATATTTTACCACAGGGAAGCAAGGGTTAAAGAATCTGATAAATCACCATCATGTATCTACTAACTTAGTAAACCAACTAGACTACGCAGGGGTAAATGATATAAATATATATATAAAAGGGTAATATAAATAATAAATCACACATGAGAATTCTATGATAAATGAGTAGCTAGCTAAAGTGGAAGGACAACAGGAGAGATCAAGGTTCCTATATACTTCTCTACTATTCTAGTTCTATGATAACAGGGAATGGTTAGATATAACGATCACATAATAACACTTTGGAGCAGCAGGTCCTTTCCAACTCTCGAAGAAGACTGGGTAAAGAGTAGTTGGGAGAAGGCTGCCAAAAGCTCTACGAAACACCAACCCGAACGTGGTGGAATACAAAGGCCGACGTAACCTGTCACCACCGGGGCTACCACAACTATCCGTGGATTGGGCGCAACCTCGGGTAACCTACGGTCTAGACACCATGCCTACACTACCGATTACTACTCTAATTACATATGATAACTAGAGCACTCAATACGAGTGAAGATCCCATGCTAGAATGTAACAACTATACTAAGCATACATATGAAAGGCATAAAGTAGATAGAGAAGAATATATTAAAGCATAAGTCTTACAAAGAGTAGATACAAAGACATACCAAATCTCTGAAGACTTCTCCAGAACCAGAGCGTAGCTCCCCGCTCCCTAACTCTCATCTAGATCTAATCTACTACATTGGAATGTCTAGCTCTAATTCTCTAGAGAGGAGAAGTCATCCATTCAAGGGACGCTCTACAACTCCGATCCCGCCGGGAGATAATGAATTAGGGTGTAAGGGATGCCTCTTCCGGGGGGCGGGGGCCCGTTTATATAGCCCTCTAGGATGCACCACGGCCCTCGGATCAAACCGACCTAAATGGACGATTTTTATTCATCCTCAAAGGCGGTGGAACAGGATCCACGAGACTCGTTCGATTGGTCGAGATCGAGTCGGCCGACTCTAGGGTTGGGGCGGCCGACTCTCCACCGAGCCGGTTCGGGCTCCCGTTTGTTCCAGCCTTCTCGAGCATTCCAGACATGAATTTTCACCGGTTCCCGATTATCTCTATGTAAACCCGACATGTGGGCCTTCCTTGGGTATTTTCACCGACACCCGTAAACATACATTCACCAAAACTCATAGAATTCTATTAGTATAACCCCTATATCTAGTTGGTGAACATATTTTAGTCCTTTCTCATGTCTAGTTGACGGTAAAAATTGGCACATAACGACCGTCAACAAAAACTAGCCCATACACCAAAACTATAGAATTTGTTAGATAAAACCCCTATTATCTAGTGTTTTGGTGAATTATAAACTAATGTTGGTGGGGTTAGAAAGAGTTAAGGACTGCCAAAAAGCTCCCCCACACTTAGCTCTTTGCTCGTCCTCGAGTAAAGCAAAGAAGACTAAGGTGGTTTTATTTCCCAAGATGTTAACTTGCATACGGGATATTCCAAGCTTCACCTGCATCGTGAACATTCATGGTGTCTACCAAATCATCTTATAGCAATTGTGAAGGAATAGCCTGGATCTCAAGTCAACTTACTCTTCCCCTGTTTGTAGATGCTCGGGGTTTTAAAAAGTTTTGCAAAGAAAAATTAGCATGTTGCTCCTCAAATGATGCTCTCGATCGCTCAAAGTGTATGAGTTCCTCACCAATGGCATGTTTTGAAGTTGCCTTTCTCATATCCTACCACTAGGGCCTTTGAGTGGAGTTCTGGGTAGGTATGAAAGTGGGCTCACTTGTATCACATATATTACCAAAGTCAAAAATCGAACCTTATGAAGACATAGGCCATACACCATGATTGAGATGTGCAAAGTGTGTGGAGAGGAAGATGGATCCTATCTCTACATTTTTGGGTTAATCCTCGGATCATGACTCTCTCTTATAGATAGATGGAATTTTTGGGAGAGTGTGGCTATAATATATTTTTTTGAATGGGGATATTTGATTTTCTGTTCTTTTATGGACCCTTGTCCATCTATGCCCCTTGGCATTTTTTATAGCATAGCCCATCACTCTTCTTTTTTGGATAACCAGAAACTTTGAATGGAAAGAGATGTCATGATGGTATGAGAGGAATAACTTTTTGGTGGACAATGAATACGCAACTCTCAGAGTGAGCGTTGGCATTTTTATTTTGGCGGATGAGTGCGCGACTCTCAGAGAGTCGGCGTTTTTGTGGATGGTAAGGTGCATGTTTGTGTGCAACTCTTAGGGTAAGTGTCATAGTAGGATGGTAAGGCGCATGTTTGGGTGCATGCGGATCTCAATCAATGGTGTATCATCGTAGTCTAACACCGGTCACAACAATTTGACCTTAGCTCAATGATTCAACAAGCAAAGATATGACAAAAGATTTTGCATAAATAGACATGTCATATGGCTTTGGTAGGAAATCAATCATCATAGAGGAGCATGCTATATTTTTTAAAATTTTATAAAATAAATACCCAAGCTCATCGCAAGAGAAAGGCAAGCGTCATATCATCCTACTATCTCTCATCTGACAATAACTTAGATAGAAATGGGGTCCCTACTAAAGTTGTTCACAGAAGATAAGGAGTTTTAGCAAGGAATAAAAAGTATGCAAATTGTTCATCAATTGGTGAAAATAGGAATGGAGCATTATAATTTAATATCCAAACAATTTTATTTATGAAGAGAGTGAGAAGATGCGCAAACCGAATGGTTCTATCGTTGGCACGGAGTTTGGTGCATCCGTTGGTGCCTCCCCCACACTTGTTTTTGTACTGTCTTTTTATTCTTTCGTGCAACAAAAACAAGTGGAGACAAGTGGAGGCACACAAATAATATGTATAAAATTTTATTGAATTGAAAAACTTGATACAATAGGCACACTTGCGGAATACAAAAATTTGAAGGGAAATAAATGCTGAAAAAAGGGTGTGTGCCTAATTATTTTGCGCTGTGGATGGCTCTAGCGAGGAGGGTTGAGGGCGTGCGCAACATGTGCTGCGTGCGCGACCCTCCCTATCTTGTTGGAGAAACTAAGACGCAGCTTGCTGATCTTGGCTTCAAGATCAGCAAGGTTTATGTCCCTAGTTTCTATCTCCCTCTCTAGATGATCTATGATCCCGTAGAGTCCATCCACTCTCCCGCTAAGAAAGGTGATGGAGGGAGCCTTGGGCTGCATCTCCACGCTCTTACCTTCAAAAACAGCGGGGGTTTTCCTGGCTTTCTTCCGTGGGATTCTAAGCGGGGCACTAGAAGATGTGCCCATAGGCTTAGGGAGGGATTTTTAGCGGGATTCCGCGTAAATCCTTTCCCGCGCCCACCATTTGGCATGTCCACGCCTACGAGGAGACGAGAAGGCATTCCCACAGTAGTGTGGTATGATGATGTGCCGCTGGAAGATGTCGAGGGAGGACGCATGCTTGGTCCACTGGCGTTGGGGGTCGTCTTCTTGAGGCTGATTGTGCCGGTTGTTGGCCTCCTGGGTAGTGTCGGCTTGATTTTGGCGCCGAACAGCGGGGCCTTGAGCGAGCGGTGGACTTGAGGCTATCCCCTTTGCTTGAGCCATCACTGTAGGGTGGCATGATTGCAAGGGTCACCACCTTCATGGGCTCTTCATGGGCTCTTCTCTCTCAAGATCCTCAAGGGAGTAGGATGGAGCCCCGTCAAGGTCATAGGGCGTGCGAGCGGAGTTGTAGAGGGCTAGAATATGGCTAGCCATGGCCTTAAGACCTTGGAGGCTGAGTAACCTTGCTGGAATTGGAAGAGAGGAATGGAGGAATGGCTTGTGGATTGGTGAGAAGAGAAGAGAGTTGAGGGCTACATCTATAGGTGAGGAGCAAGCCTCTCGACTCTCCCGTTATGGAAACAGAAAATCCTTATGATTTTGAACGTTGAGACGAGATTACAAATTATGGGAAGAAAATCAGGGGTCAGAGGAGGCTGGCTGGGCATGTGTTGGCATTTCTTAGCGCAACCACCAGAAGTATGGCGGCAATGCTAGAGATGCCAGGAGGGGTAATTCTATATCTATTGGATATTCCACAAGCGCACAGAATGTACCGCTGTAGCATTTCATCGAGGAGTATTCCAAGGTTGTCGATTTATATTTCTCCCAAGGGAAAGCCGTAGCTAGGAGTTAATAGGGGAAGGAGATCCAGGTGTCTATAATCTAGTATTACTAGTGGAAGAGGGATAAACAGGATGTGTAGGAAGGATGGATCAAGAGGCTGGCAAGAGAGTCTAGAAGATAACTAGTGGAGTAGCAGCTAGGTGAGAGGGCAACAAAAGAGTGTAAGATTCCTAATGTATCTTGGCTTTACTTCCATGAATTAGTTCTAGTGTTTAGATCCTGGCCTAGCTATCCTAAGCATATGTGAGAGTTAACTCACCCTCCTGCTGTGGCCGATAGGCGAAACGGGTGTGTCACAGGACAACCCTGAGGCGGCTACCAATTCTGGCCTACTATTATTTGCAACTTGCCTAAGAACACTACAAGAGAACTCCAAGGTCCCGGAGAGGTCTGTCACACTTCGCTCCGGGCGTTCTTGAGTGCGACAAGAAGTCCACACTGGCAGACCTATTCTAGACACCACGTCTACACTAATTCTACTACTCTAGGCCTGGCGAAAGGCTTCGAGCACTTCACTCAAGGCAAAGCAATGTGCCAGCAGAAAAGTTGTATACTTAAGATAAACTAAGGCATAAAGTAAATACTTGCACTACTCAGAGGAAAGCAAAGGAAGAATAATATATTAAATGCTGAGAATCTTACTAGAATGGGAGGAAGACATACCAGACTCTCCAGAAGAAGACTCCAGAGACCCCGAGCTTCGCTCGACTCACTCTAACTCCCACACTACTACTACTACTGTTGCTGCTGCTGCTGCTGCTGCTCCTCCTCCTGCTGCTGCTGCTCCTCCTGCTCCTCCTCGTCCTCCTCCTCCTCCTCCTCCTCCTCCTCCTCCTCCTACTACTACTACCGCGTCGCCGCGCTGCCGCCGCCGCGCTTACTGCCGGGCCGCCATTCACCGTTGCTACCACGACCGCTACCACGACCACCACCACCACGACCACCACCACCACCACCACGACCACCACGACCACCACCACCACCACCGACCACTACCGCTACCGCCACCACCACCACGACCGCTACCGGCTCCGCTACCGCTACCACTGCCGCTGCCGCTGTTGCTACCGCGCCCGCCGCCGCCGCCGCCGCCGCTTTGCGCGCGCGCCGCCGCATCTTTGTTTGCTGCGTTGCCCCGCCGCACGCTTCTTCTTCTTCTCGCTACTACTACTACTACAACTACTACTTCTACTATAATGGACTACATAGCTTCACATGCTCTCAAGAGGCTTCTCCTTGATGATCTGAATAAGAGGGAGTGAGGGGGTATTTATAGTGGGAGGTGGAGTAGGGGCTACTCCACCGCCACGTCATCGATCCGCGTGACGTTGCCTCCTTGCCCTTGGATCAAACCGACTTCAAATGGACGCCTGTGAGCAAGGGACACATGGAGGCCATGCAGGAAGTCGGTGGGAGGCCAACCGACCTTTGGTGGGCCCACACCCTAGGTCGGCCGACCTGGGTTTGACTGCCAGGTGGGCCCTACCAACCTTCTAGAAGATCCTGAGGTCGGTGGGATGCTTGGCAAGGTGGAATCCCACCAAAGTCAGGTCGGTCGACCTAAATTCTGTCACATGGGCCCACCAGCCTTGCTCCACTGCCGTCCCCACATGTCATAGAGTGTGTCTCCCAGATTTGAGCTCGTTTGGACTCTTGGTTTCTTCCATGTGGACCTATGGATCCATGTGCTAAGATATTGGTCTTTGCGAGGAAGAACACTTGTGATCCAAAGGTGGCACTTGCTTGGGACTGTATTGGAATGATTCTGGTGTTCTTGCAGTGTCTGAGATGGTCCCAAAGCTAGGTCGGTCGACCTACCTTTGGTGGAACCAAAGGGCCATCTTTTGCAGGTAACTTCATCATGCCATTCTAAGCACAATGGTGGTATTGGACCCACAAATATCAGGTCGGCCGACCTGACCTTTGTGCTCATCTTTTGCACACTATCTTCAGAGGCCATGACATTGATGAATGTGAAGTTGGTTTGTCCATTGGCCATCTTGGTTGGTGGTTCCATCTTCATTTGGAGCTTCCGGACACTGGAAAGTACCTGTTCTAAGTGCTGCACCCAAATACTAACATGTACATGTGGAACCAAGTTATTTGTACCTATGTCACTACTTGTTTGGTGGTTTCCTTCCAGAAAGAACACTTTGTTGACAGTTGTAATGGGGTAAAAAGATACAATATCTACTGTCAACAAGATCCCCCAAGCTTAACCTTTGCTCGTCCCGAGCAAACAATCAAACTTGGCACCAGTGGATCAGGTGTTATTACTAAGTTAACATTTCAATAATACTAAGTGTACAACAAAGTTCTTTTCCTAGGATGGAAAAATTAGCAAGGAAACACACACCCATATTACCTTAGTACTCATGGGGCTTATGGCATTGACTTAGTTTTGGGTGGTTGAAAGATAGAACAGTTTAGACTAGAGCATCTACTTTTCTCATTCTTTAGCAAGTTTCATGCCAGAGGTTTTTGCTAAGTTTTTCAAAAGAAATCTTAATGTTCCTCATATGGTTTCTCTCAAGTTACTCAAGTGGTGTATGAATCCTCACCAAGGCACATCATGTGTTTGCCTTTCCAAAACATCCTATCTCTAATAAGGCTTTATGTGGAGCTCAAGTAGGTATGGCAAGGAATAGCATACTCACAATGCATATGTTGTCTAGTTAAGAAACTTGGACCACAGAAGAGACTTGTCATACTCCCAGATCAAGATATGGAAATGGAATGAATGAAATGATGTAGGTGATGGATGGTAATTTAATGGAGGAATGGTGGATGTATGGTGGATGAGGTTGCTCCTTCATTTGATTCTATTTCTCTCTCTACTTCTATTGAGGCAGGGCTAGCTCTCTCTCCTCTTTTTTTTTCTTTCTTTCTTTCTTTTTTTTAAGAGTGAAGGGATCTATCCATGGAGTAGATGCCTAGCCTTTTTGGGGCGTGTCTCATCTAACAAATTGATAACTTAAAAGAGGATTTCTAACATTGGAACATGGAGCAACCTATATGGTAGAAATGGTGGATATGGAGGTGCGTACTTCCAGTATAGAAGCAGCACATGAATGGTAGTATGGATAGAGATACGTACCCCCAGGGTAGGAGTAGCATATGAATGGTTGCATACTTCTGGATTAGAAGCAGCATATTTGGTGGTATGTGAATCTTGATCTTAGGAGCATGACAAACCTCTAACACAGGTTCTACAGGACTTAACCAAACTCAATGCAAGTGAGTAGCTTATGTAGAAGGCTTTTTGATATGCAAGGTATATATGGCCGTGGTAGGAATTTCAACACCATTGAGGAACAATAAGTTTTTATTCATTTAAAATAAATTCTCCGGCAATCATGTGTGCTTAGAACAATATTATAGAGCTCTTATTGTTGACATTTCTTAGCTCAATCACCAAGTATGGAGGTTTTAAGTCCATCCCTGAGCAACGGTGCCGAAATGCTTGTTGGCATTTCTTAACATCATCACTAGAATTAGCAACAACGCCAAGAAACACCGGTTGGTATCGCAACATTTACGAACAAGTCCGCAAGCGCACGAAAATACCGTTGTAGCATTTCACCCGGAAGTATTCAGGGTATCGTTATTTATATTTCCCAAAGGAAGGCATGGTGTAAAAGAGTCTAATATGGACATGGACAAAATAACAAGATTGCATAATAGACCAATGCTCATAACAGGGATAACAAAGGTTTTGTATAAGGATTACTGACACACACACTCGAGCCAAACTCAAGGATAAAGATAAGAGAAAGAATAAAGAATAATCTAAATGGGAGCAGGCATTCCCACATAACCATGTTAGGACAACGGACGTTCACACAAACATATGCATGTTAGTGAGATTCTACGTTAAGATAGCCAGGCCACTGTTAACTTACTTCGGGCACCGGATCACACCTGGTCTGCCAAGTGATGCCGGCCTGTAGCTCTACGCCGTACTCGGACGTGGGGGATTACAAGGGACGGACAGGGCTGTCACCACCTGCCGCCTACCCCTCAACCATGGGGCACGAGGCAAACGAAGGCAGCCTCTAGCCTAGACACCACGTCTACGCTAGCGACTACTGCTCTAGCGTCGTACAGGGTCACCCGTCTCTATCAGGGGCCCTCTACTAGAGCATCCGCCACGGGAACGAACGACGAACCCGCAAGCCAACATTAACCAAGACTACGCTAAGATAGATCTCAACATCACAACCTAGTTCTAGGTCTAAACATGCATGCATTGATGTCCAACATTAGGTTCTATATGATAAGATCAGAACATGTAAACTATATTCTAGTTCACATGCTAAGATCATAACATAAGAACTATGCTCTAGTTCTACAACATAACTATACTAAGAACAAGAACATCTAAGAACTACAACAAGAACATCTAGAACAAGAACATCTAAGAACTAGAACAAGAACATCTAAGAACTAGAACATATGAGAACAAGAACATATAAGAGAGACCTTGATATTATTCATACCGAGATTCCTCCTAGAGGTTCAAGCTCTCCAATGAGGCTTGCCTTGCTCCACTACATAACTAAAACTACTAAAGAAGAAGATACAAGTGGAGGGAGAGAGACTCAAATGTGTTGTGTCTGGTAAAAGTGTTTCTTCTCCCCTCTTATAGTGTGGAGAGGTCGGTTCGGGGGTCTAATAAGGAAACCCACAGCGCACCGCCCTCCTATGGCCATCAATGCACCGCCTCCAGGAAGCAGGACCCACAGGTCAGCAGGGGGGCGCGCGCGCCCCAGGTGCTGCCGCGCCTAGGTGGCACCTCCCCCTGACCGCCTTTCATAGGTGGGCCTCCCTTGGTGCATGGGCCGTAGTGGTGTTGGGGATTTGGCCCAGAATGACTCTGAATTGTCTTTTCTTCTTTCCCCAAGGTTTTACGGTTCTCCAAAAGGCGTATTTTCCTTATGCAATTCCCTGTATTTGGTGTATTTCCTGCAAAGTGTTTCAAACTCCAATACAAGTGGAATTGGGTTAATAGTAAAAGTATATGTGTATAGAAATAAATAATTCTCCCTTTTTCATCTTAAATTTGGCGGTGTAAAATCGTAGTTAAGGACCGCCAACACTTATCTCAACTATCTCATATCTCACAAACAACTTAGACTCGTTCTAGCACTTGTGCCCACAAAGTTTTCGGGTTCATGATGGTTTAAAAATGCTAAGTGATCCATGCTTAGAGAAATAGTAAGTTGTAAACTAGCACTAGTGAAACATTAACTAGCAATTTCATCATCATTTCCATAGGAAGAATAGCACACATGAAGCATGAGGGAGATAGATAAGCCCTTTTTTTTTGGTATATTTATTAGAATCAAATTTTTATTTTATAATGCAATAAAGTAAACAAAAGAAAATGCAAGATAGAAGACTTACCTTGGATAATCGTACCTTAGTGGGGGAGAGGATCTCCCCCAAGCTTGGCTTTTCCTCATCTTGTATTGTTGTAGATGTTGGGCATTTTGTTGAGCCAAGCTTAGTGTTGTTGATGAGTTCGTCTATGTCCATCTTTTGATGGCGCCTCTCTCTACCCCATGGGTAAGGAGTGCGCACTCTTGGAGTGTGATATGGACATGGAGGTCTCCATATGGACCTAGAATGTCCATGGAGCTTTCCTCATCGTCTTCTTCTACACCTTCACCTGCAACATTCTGCTTGTTCCTGCAACACTTTGGCTTCTTGCCTCTCGGTCCAGTTTAATGGTTAGTGCTCTGAGCGCATATAGCCATTGTTTCTCACAAGAGCAAGGAACTTTGGCTATATGGCCAAGATAAATGATTTTTAGTTCATCCGTTGGACCTTAACTTAGCTAATGAGAATGTCTTCGTTCATAACACCACTAGCAGAGACAATCGAAAGTATGTGATCTAGCCAGCCCATTGAATGATGCGAAGTGAATGGGGCTTTCATACTTAAGGGAGTTTAGCCAAAGGTTCAAAGCATTAACAGTGAAACTTTTATCTTTCATACCATGGCATAGAGTAGTTTTAGTTCATCATCACTTTCAAATGTAGACTCTATCACCAGGCACAAGAATAAGGTCATCTAGCAATGAAGAGGGCACATAATAGATTGTGGAATTGGTGGGGTTTAGGATTAGAGCAATCATCAAAGCCAGAAGTTGCTTTCTTAAAAATCATCTTTTTCTAAACCTATGAGTGGCATGATTTAGATCAAGATTGCATTTATGATCATATTCTCAAGCAATTTTCAAGGTGCTCTGAGTTAGATCAAGTTTAGGAACTTGCAAAAATCCTTCCAACCAAGTGTATTAAATATAGTATTAAATTCCACTTCCATACCTGTGCAGTCCAAGAGGGCCGGATCGATGATGATCGTGTGTGCAAGGCTGCTTCCTTTGCAGCTCTTCTTGATTTAGCATGAGGCTGCTCTTGGACTCTCTTACTCTTAGCGGAGGTGCATATGGCACCATTGAGGAGAGTAACTTCTTCATATAGCTGCACAAAGTGAGACAACACAAGAACACACTAGGGCAACAAAGATTAGCGTTAGTATTAGTCGTCCACGTGTTAGTGGTCCTTGCTGGGCATAGTCACTTTCACAGCAGGGTGCGCTAGTGGGTAGTGACACACCACAGCCTGCTCTTGAGCAAGACAAGCTTCTATTGCTGGTAGAAGAGATGCTCATAATGCAGATGTGTTCATAGGGGGAGGAGAGCAAGTGGGCAAGGGTACTGGTGACCAACTTTATGGGTCGGTCGACCTGGACCTTTGGAGACTTTAAAGTGTGGATTTAGCAGCACGATGGTGGATGGCTGTGTGATAGAGTGAGGGTGCTGGGTGGCCATACAACAGGTCGGCCAACCCATGCTACTCCTCCGATTTGAAAAAACAGCACCACCGTGAGCATTGGTAGGATGAGTAGATAAAACCCATATGCTGGCTGCCTACCTCCTGGGTCGACCGACCTAGGATGCTCCTCCCCTTGCTTTGTGCCAAAGTGGGACGTGAGTGGAGGTCACTCTATGTTGGGTACACTCCCAACATGTCTCTCTCTCCTTCTTTCTTTCTCTCTTTGGGAGCATGCTCATGGCATCCCCCTTCTTGAAGTGAGTGAGGATAAGAAAGAGGGCAAAGGCAAGCTTCTACTTATACTAAGCTTAGAGAGAGAAGAGAAGGTAATGTGAGCTCAAGATGATTCTGAGTGTGGATTTGGGCTCACACTACAAGAGTGTTCACAGGGGGAGAAGGGCAAATGATGGAGCCCCAAAGCTAGGGTCAGCAGATCTCCCCTAAGCATAATTGAATGTTCTACTGAATTGTGAGTAGGGAATCCATGAAAACATCTCTGAATTGGCACAAGGGGTCGGCCGACCCCCAAGCTTGGCCTCTCAACACTCTCAACCTTTTGCCATGGAATTCCAGGAGAGTGAAGGCTAGGTGTGGATCAGAGGTAGTGATATTTCAGTGATCCCCTAATCTAGTGCTTGATGAATGATAGAAGTTGATTGGCAAAAGTAGGGACATGGCTCAAGTGATTCCCATGGATCATGGGGGCACTCAAGCATGCCTCATTGACCACTTTGAAGATGTGAGCTGGTGATATGGTCCCAAGGTGGAGAGGGGTATCTATGCTTAGAGTGATGGACCAAGGGACCACTTCTTTCAACATTTGGCTAGCGTGGTGTGTATAGGATTCTTATGTGAGGTGAGTAGAAGACAATAGGATGCCAATGGGGTTCATGTATGGGTCGGCCGACCCACACTTGGAGACCCCTTGAGCATCCAAGTGTTGTCCCTAAATCTACACATCTAGCCAAAGTGAAAGAAGCATGAATGGACCCAATGGTGGGGTCGACCGACCCCACCTTTGGTGATCCACCAGCTCAAAATCTTAGTGTCAGTTGCTCTCAAGGTTATGTTTGGATTAGTGGCTTAAGCACTCTTGCTTAGCTAAATGGAATGGTGAGTTTCTTCATCTTCTTTGCTAAAGCAAGAGGTGAGAGGGAGTCTAGCTCCTAGGATGCAAGTTGACAGTTTCCTATCTTCCTTTTCTTATAGCACTCATCCTAGAGCTATATGATCACACATACCAGAAGCTAGAAGGAGGTGGGCCCAACCACTGGGTCGGCCGACCCATGGTTGGCCTCCCCCAAGCTCTGGCGACACTCTCAAGCAACAAGCCAACTAAGTGCACTGAAAGTTCTTTGCTTTAAGCTGCAGAGTTTGCCAAGCTAGCTTCATCTAGATGTTTAAGTAAGCTTATGGAGCTATACAGGTCATGATCTTAAGATTTTAGCTTGAGCAAGTCATGAACATGGCATGGCAAAGTAGTGGGGCAAAGTTGGCAGGTGGGTGGCATCAAGGCTGGGTCGGCCGACCCAGCCATGGGTCCCACCTGGTGCCCAGTGTTGCTCAACGGGTTAAGCAATGGGCTTTCTCAATCATTTTTTTAGTTTTATGTATGATGACTAAGTGTTATGTCGAAATAAAAAGATTCGAGATGTAAAAGTAAACATGCGGTTGAAAAGGGAAATGCAATAATTGAAATGCATGAAGTAAACATGGAATAACTACGACATACCTCTCCATTGACAATTGAGCTTGAATATGCATCATCCCATCCCGGAGATGGATGGGGATGGTTGCACTTTGCCATGCCATCGAGATCATTCTCTTTTTGATCAAGGTTTCATTCAAGTCTCACCTTATTTGTGAATCTATCTCAATGACTTACCCTTTTGGATTTGAACTTCCTGCAGGGGTTAGTCCAGGCATACCACCAAAGTCTACACTAGTAATTTTTGGTTCAATTAATCAAACTTGACTCCATGTCTTATTTGATTAAGGTAGGCAGATTAACCTAAGCACCATGCTTAATTTAAAGGGCCTATGGAAGTACCCCAGAAGTACAACCAAACCAAGACATACTAGAGTGGAAAATGGAAGTAAAAATAATGATGTACATGAGATTGATTCAAAACGGGTGTGAGATTATTGAATGATAAATCAGAGAACCAATTTTTTTATATGCAAAACTATGAAAGCGGGGTGAATGAAAGTGATTAAGCAAACTCAGCTTTAGCTTTTGCCCATAGCATCTGACCATCTAACGACTCCCCAAAAGGAGATGCCCAGATAAAGTCATGTTTCACATCCGTCTACTACAAGCTAGACTAGGAGCATCGAATAGAAGACAACAATAGAAATTGCCATCGATCTAGACTAGGCATGGCGCCCGTATACAACTCAAAGTCTAGGAGCCAACCAATGAAAGCACTAGATTTATGATGGATTAAACAAACATGCTGTGGTGGAATTGTCTTTTAGAAGTGTAAAATGTTTTTGGGTTTTTTTCACATTCCTGGGATCAATTCATCACTCACAATCTGTGATTGGATTATGAGTGATGGAGCCGTTCTGTCACTAATGATGTGAAGGGTTTCTCTTGACGGCGACTTCTTCTCTGTTGTTGTAAAACTACCGCTTCACCTTTTCCAATAGCGAGAATGGGAAAAAGGCGAGGACAGAAGGCTTTTGTGGAGACATTCTAAATGGTGAAGGTCCCACACACCTACAGAAAGTGTTGAAGATGGGCATTGGCGTTCCCATGTGGCTTCCCACAAACGGGTTGGCTTGCACCATATTGATAAGCACAGACTCAAAAGTTGCATCCCCAAGCTAGGCTACGAACCCATGGTGACATAGTCAGCCAACTGTGCAGAATAGTCAGGGATGATCTTTTGGGTCATGGCTTCTTTGATAACCAGTGCAAAGCCTTCTTCCTTGACTGGGTTTAGGTTCAAATGAACCTTGGAGGTGGAACTTGACAATATCTAGTTCACCTCAACAACCGTTCATGCACCGTCTAGCTTCGAGAAGCAAGACAGGTGGGGGTAAACCCCTAACACCAATTGATAACTAGATTGGTCATTGACTGTTGGCAGTCCTTATCGATGATTTTATACTGTCAATATAAGATTAAAAAGGGAGAATTATTTATTTTTATACACATATACTTTTGCTATTGACCGAATTCCAATTGTAGTGGCGAATTATCACTTTGCAGGAAACATGGCCATTTGCAAGAGGAATTATAAAGAAAGTACGCCTTTTGACAAGGCATAGAAAAGAGTCAAGGAGAGAACCCCACTTACCCAGCAATTCGGGGCCAAACCACCAACATGGAGAGGCATAGCCCAAACACAAAATCATGGTCGAGTTTGTCTTGGGCTGCACGAACATCTTCGGGTAATTTGGACGCCACGGATTCATACAAACTCCGATTGAGGCAAATGACCCGGCCACGTGAAGCTAACGACGAGGCCCACGTGTCTGTAAAAGCTGAGGCCCAGCCGAGCTACCCTTGGTGCGGCCGCACCAAGGGAACGAGCGCGCCAGCGCGGGAACCGATTGGGCCAAGCTTCGTTTGGAAGGTGCTATGGCGGTTCCCTATGGCGATTCCAGGGTGTTTCCATGTATAGCTACGCCGAACCGTCCTAGTTGGACTATAAAAGGGAAGAAGAAAATATTTCCACACACACACCTCATTTGGAGCCACCTCCTCTACCTCCTCTTGTATTAGATTAGTATTAGTATTATGTTTAGGAGCAAGGCAAGGCTAATTGGAGAGCTTGTCTCCTTGGAAGAAAGAGCAACTCTTGGTATGAATACTATGAAGAGTTCTTCCATATTCAAGTTCTCATATCTTTTATATAGCATTGCTTATGAACTAGAGTATAGTCTTGATCATGTTATATTCGATATTCATAGACTAGACCAAAGTTCTTATGAGTATTTCATAACATGTTCATCGTTGTTCTTCATTGTTCATATGCTTTATAAGTTTAGAAGTATCGATGAGAATGGAGTAGCGGTCCGTTGTTCTTTCGGGTTTGCCTATGTTCTAGCTCGTCCATCCGTAGGGTGGGAGTCCATGGGGGACATAGGTAGTTCCTTAGTATGCGGGCGTGGTGTCCGGATGCGAGGGGGCCTTCGGATATGACGGCATGCCACGGTTGAGGGGTAGGCGGCAGGTGGTGACAGCCCTGTCGGTCCCTCGTAATCCCCCATGTCCGCATGTCGTGTAGGAGTTCGTAAATGCCTCTATCGGCTGGCAGACCAGCTGCGGGGGTCTCCCTGTTGCTCTAGGCTGACTTATTTCTAGACTTGTACATCATATGACATTAACTTGTTCATTGCAAGGCTATATTAGAACATGCCTGCTCCACCTAGGATCATTCTTTTATTCTTTATATTCTTTCATTCTTTGTTTACATTTCATTTCTCTTTTTATCCCTGAGGTTGGCTCTAGTGTGTCACACTATCTTAAAACTATCATGACTTACCCCTGTATTGAGTATTGGTCTACCATACAATCATCTTGTCCATGTCCCTACTCTTGTACCATGCCTTCCTACGGGAAAATATAAATAACGATACCCGAATACTCCCGGGTGAAGTGCTACAATGATAATTCCGTGTGCTTGCGGACTTGGTCTGTAAACAATCAGAACTATCGTTGAGGTATTTCTTGGCGACATTGCTAATTCTAGCAATGACGTTAAGAAATGCCAACAAGCATTTCTGGCGCCGTTGCCGGGGATGGACTTAAAACCTCCATACTTGGTGATTGCGCTAAGAAATGTCAACAAGCATTTCTGGCGCCGTTGCCGGGGATGGACTTAAAACCTCCATACTTGGTGATTGCGCTAAGAAATGTCAACAAGCATTTCTGGCG
This sequence comes from Themeda triandra, assembly GCA_018135685.1. Classification (NCBI taxonomy): domain Eukaryota; kingdom Viridiplantae; phylum Streptophyta; class Magnoliopsida; order Poales; family Poaceae; genus Themeda; species Themeda triandra. The sequence goes on from JAENPR010000793.1 coordinate 55,916, forward strand.
CCGTTGCCGGGGAAGGCACTGGTTAATCAAACTCTAGTATGGACATGATCATGATGACATATATGTATGGTAGCTATTACTCGTGTAGTGTTGGTGTTCGTTCCAAGGACCGAACACCAGCAAGTGTTGACCGAAGACCAGAATGAATATAAAGGCGAAAGTAAATGACGAAAGTAAATAACGAATGCTTACAGTGAAATGAAACAAACACTTCATTCCATTCCAGCATCGGTCCATTTACAAGGTGCCCCTGGGGGTCTATTTATAGTAGTCCGTAGACTTTTACATGACCAAAATACCCCTGAACCTAAACTTCCATCCTTGACGCAGCGGAGGGCAGAATTGTCCTTCTCTCCCTCAAACCGACCTTCGTGGCCACCTCCCAAGGCCTGGACGAACCCAAAATGGCCCAACTCAGCCCACGAAGCTCGGCCCATCAACCACCTGTCATAAATCAAATACCTGAACACGACAATAAAACCAAGTCGGGAACCGAAACCCATTTTACCCTGAGCTCTCAACTCTAGCGCAAAAGCTGTGACTCACTCAGCTTTCAATTTACGATAGCGTGACTGAGACGAAAGCTGAGGCTTACTCAGCTTTCAACTGGTGAAAGCGCGTCTGAAAGGCGGAAGCTGAAGTCCACTCAGCTTTCGATTTACGATAGCACGACTGAGACGAAAGCTGAGGCTCACTGTTGACACCAGATGTGGCAAATGGGATTACCGCAAGCGGACGGGTAGTCAATGTAGCACTTCACCGGGAGTATTCCAGATACCGTATTTTCCACAGGGAACGAGAAGTGGACTAACTAGACCAAGGAATACCGTCAGGCAATGATCAAAGGGCTTAGGATGGGATCGAGAGGTAATTCTAGTATTCGGTTCTAACTTAGCTTATCCTAAGGGTACGTGAGAACTAACTCTATCTTTCTGCTGCGGTCAAAGGACGAGAGAGGATGCTAAAATAACACACCCTGAAGCGACCCCCAAAGTAGGCCTACAATCTAGCCTAATAACACGCTCAGGAGAACTCCAAGGTCCCAACGGAAGGCTGTCACACTACACTAGTGGGCGTTCCTGGGTGCAGCCAGACATTCACACCGGCAGATCTAGTCTAGACACCGTGCCTACACTATCTCTACTACTCTAAACATGGCCAGGGTTTAGAGTACTTCACTCAAGAGCCTGACATACGCCCACTCAGGAGAGAGCAATGTGCCAGCAGAAAAAGGTGTACACTTAAGATAAACTAAGACAAAAAGTAAATACTGAAAGTACTCAGATGAAAGCAACTAGATAGTAAAACTTACTAGAAGACAAGCATCCGCTGAGGCGCTCCTGGAAGAAGACTCCCGACAGGCCGGGACTCCTCCGCTGGAACTCCTCACCCTCTTTCCTCTATTCTCACACTATAGCTTAATAGTAGCTCTTCCTATGATACATGGTGCATTTTGGACTAAGCTAGAGGGGGGTATTTATAGGGGAGATGGAGTAGCCCCTACTCAAGCGCCATGTCAACGATCCACGTGACATCTCTTCTACACCCTTGGATCAAACCGACCTTCCCACCGACTTGAATGGACGATGCTCGGTGTAGGACACGTGGCAGTCATGCAGGAAGGCGGTGGAAGCAAACCGACCCCAAGTGGGGCCCAACCCCTGGTCGGCCGACCTATGGTTGGCTGACAAGTGGGTCCCACTGGCCTTCTAGAAGGTCCAGGTGGCAGTGGGTGCAATGCCAAGGTGTCCTGCCGCCAAAGGCAGGTCGGCCGACCTGGCCCTTGGCCCACGTGGCAGCCTCCTGGTGCTGTCCTGGCTTGTCACTTGTCTTGCTTTGCTCATTTGGAGTTCACTCAAATTTGCTCCATTCACGCTTGTTCGGGCTTGAGTAGTACTGTTTGTACACCGCATCCAAATAGTGACATGTACATGTGGAACCAAGTGAATTGTACCTATATCACTACTTGTTTGCTGGGTGTAGCTCTTGAATGAGACCAATGTTGATGGCTTTCATGAGATGAAAACAGGGTCTAAATGCCGTCAACAAGATCCTCCACACTTAAGTCTTTGCTTATCCTCAAGCAAAGTTTAGAGAGAAAGATACTACAACATTATTGAGATATCAGCAAGTACTAAGTTTACTCAGGCAGAAATCATTCAAGTGGGTTATGTGGTACTGTCTAACATAAATCCTTCGAGTTGTTGAAACAAATGGAATAGTTCTCAAGGCTCGTTCTCTACTCATTTCATATCCTTAATACTTAGAGTTTTTATAGATTTTTGAAAATAAAGCACATGTGTCATCCCTACTCCTCAACTAATACCTCTAGTCACTCAAGTGGTGTATGAATCCTCACCAAGGCACATCATGTTTTTGCCTTTAAAAACATCCTATCTCTAATAAGGCTTTATATGGAGCTTGAATAGGTATGTCAAGGAATAGCCTACTTGCAGTGCATTTATTGTCTTAGTTAAGAAATTAAGGTCTTGGACCACAGCAGAGACTAATCATGTCCCCCGATGAAGATGTAAAGTGGAGAATGGACTGGATGATAGAAAAGGAATTGGATGAATGATGGATGAGATTGCTCCTTATTTTGATGCTATCTCTCTTTCTACTCTATTGAGATAAGGCTAGCTCTTTATTATCATTTTTTTTGCTCTATCTCAATAGATGCCTAGCCTTTTGGGGTGCGTCTCACCTAACAAAAGATAATATGTGAGAGATTTTCTAACTTTGGAGTATGGAGCAATCTCGATGATGGAGATGGTGAAGGTGCGTACTTCCAGTGTAGAAGCAGCACAATAATGGTGGTATGGATGATGATGCGCGCTCCCAGGATGGGAGTGGCATAAATAATGAATGGTGAGATGCGTACTCTCAGGGTAGGAGCAGCATGACTGCGTACTTCCGGATTAGAAGCAGCGTATTTGGTGATGTGGATCTTGATCTTAGGGCCACGACAAACCTCTAACAAAGGTTATACAAGTCTTAACCAAACTCAATGCAAGCAAGTAGCTTATGTAGACGGCTTTTGGAATTTTGATATATATGGCCGTGGTGGGTAATTCAGCACTATTGAGGAGTAGTGACACTATGGTTTTATGACATTTTTCAAAGTTAAACCTCTAAGTACTTTAGATAGAAAGGCATGAAGCATGAGCCGAGAATTATATCACATTTATCAACAACCTAGTCAATATGATGGTCTGTTAAGAATGTTTGACCCACAAGCATGATCATGTGCAAGAGTAAAGTTTAGCAAAGCCTCTATCTCTAAATGTCATAGATCAAGTAGTTTTTAAGTTCTAGATGCAAGTCTTCATTTTATTATTATTTTATTTATTTATTATTTTAAAAGCAAATAAGTAAACAAATAAGGAAAAACTGGAAAAGAAAGAGAAAAGAGTAGGAGGGACATACAAGGCAGCCGAAGTGTTTCTGCGTAGAGGCCGGGGTGGGCCGGGGCCAACAGTCCGGTCGACCGACTGGACACGGGCTTCGTGGCATGGGTTCCGACTCCACTCGGTCTCTTGATTAGCGCGGTGTACTCGGTTTGCCAAATTGGCACAAAGTGCCGGTCGGCCGACCGGTGGATCGGGTCGACCTTCGTCGTGCCAACTTGCAGAACCATCAGCACCTCGAATCCGTGCCTGTTTCACCATTTTTTCGTGTTTCTGGGGAGTCGGCAGACTCCCCCACACTTGGGCTTTGTTCACTATGAAAATGACACGGCAAAACGAAGTGAAAAAAACACATACCTTTTGGTGGCAAAGTGCACCAACCTGGGTTAAACAACCTTTTTCTTTCCAATCTTCCTTTGTATTAAAAATCGAATTCCTAGGCACTATTACATTGTGATTGAAATTTAAAATTCAAAAAGGGAAATCAACTAAGGAAATTTTAAAAACAAAAGTGCCTAGTCTCTAAAAACTAATTTATTCTAGGGAGAGGGGATCTCTAGTAGATCCTTCCTACCGATTGCCCTTGCAATCCTATTGACCTTCGCATTATTGCTAATGCGCAAGTCACGTAATGCATCTAGCATGTCCATGTGGGCAATCCTAAGCTCCGCCACCATCTCCATGAGGGTTTCGTTCTTCTCCCTCAAATTCGCCGTGACACGGAGAAGTTTCTCCATGTCGCTCTTCTCCTCCTCATCCTCAAAGTGCCCAGGGGGGCCTCTGATAGGAGGTGGAGACAAGTGCCTCCGAATGGAGACGCTGGTGGAGTCGTTCGACTCCCTCAGGGCCATGCGCTCGTCGGAGTCCAATGGTGGGATGAGGGTTTTCCCCATCCTCGGTCCAGGACCCTTGATCCGGCGGAAGTGCGGCGTGCGGGACGGCTCGAAACTCGAGCTGCCCCCGGTGTTGGCGGAGACGACGATCGGGGCTTCCCTAGCCCCTGCAGGTGGCATGTTCTTGAATGCCAATCGACCCGTGATGGGTCGCCTTGGCGTGGTGGACCTCGCGGGAGATTTCCCGAGAGTCCTCTTCGGAGTCAGCGAGCGCGATGAAGGTCTCGGACCGGGCGGGGACGCGGGAGTGGTCGGGCGACCACGCCTTGGGTCGGCCGACCCAAAATGTTGGTCGGCCGACCAGGGGTTTTTCCCCAGCAGGCCTCCCGTCGGTGACACCATGGCCAGCGGCTCTGGATCCATCACGTGCACTGCCATGGCATGATCCATGTCGGCAGCGAGCGACCGCGGAGGCATGGGTGAGTCCGGGCGAGGGACGATTTGGTGGTTTCTCGTGGGTGGTGCCATGGCAAGGTGGATGATGATCAAGGATGGCTCAAATAGGCAATGGAGGTGATGAACTAGGCTAGAGTGTTGTGGGAAGAGAGGAGAGTCCTAGGGGGCTTTTAAAGGCAAGGTGGAGGAGAGGGTTTCGGCGAATTTCGAAAGAATTCGAAAGGGAGCGTCTGGGAGACGCCTCGCCACCGATCCTACTCCTTCACCGAGTTCGAATTGGCGAAAAGCCCGGTCGGCCGACCGGGGGTTTTTCCCGTTTGAGTTCAAATTTGAACTACGGGCTCTCCTAGCCGTTCCAAGGATTTCTGTGAATTCAAATCGCGAATTCCTTGGTCGGTCGACCGGACCCTAGTTGGGTCTAGTCGACCAGGCTGAGGTCCTGGTTTGGCTGCACCACCCTGGGTTGAGTGGGTGCCAAAACACTGATCGGTCGACCTACACCCGGCTTCTAGGGACTAGCTCCCAAATGCTCAAGTGTTCCTAGAAATTCCTAATCTACCCCTGTTTCTAATCAAGCAAAGTGCATGCAGTTTAAGAAATTGTAAAGTATTAAAGCTAGCATGTTAATGAAATAAACAAGTAGATTTTAGTGATTAGTATGTAATACAAAATCTATCATGTCTAATTCTTCTTGTACGGAATCATGTTCATAAAAAGTTTAAGGCGATGGCCGTTTACCTTGAAGATGTTGCCATCGTCGTCTGTAGCGTCACGGCTCCATGTGTCGCGGCGTCGACCACCAGTACGGGCCTTCCCATTTGCTTCTTAACTTTCCATGGCCAAAGAGTTTGACCACGGAGTTGAACATGAGTACCTTGTTCCCTGGATGAACTCTTTTTGCTTGATTCGCTTATCATACCATCTTTTAGTTTTCTCCTTGTAAATCCTGGCATTGTGATAAGCTTGCTCTCTCCATTCCTCCAACTCTGAGATCTGGATCTTCCGATGTTTGCCGGCTGGGGGCAGGTCCATATTCCACCTCTTTATGGCCTAATGTGCCCTATGCTCCAGCTCGACGGGCAGGTGGCATGTCTTTTCGTATACAAGCTGGTACGGGGTCATACCGATAGGAGTCTTGTATGCGGTCCGGTATGCCCGAGTGCATCGGAAGTCGCCTTTCCATGCCGATCCCATCTCATTGACAGTCTTCTGCAGAATGTTCTTGATTTGCTTGTTCGAAGTTTCTGCTTGTCCGCTTGTCTGGGGGTGATAAGGTGTACCCACATTGTGCCTTATCCCCATTCCTTTCAGGTACTCTTGTAATCTTCTGTCAATGAAATGGCTGACTCCGTCACTGTGGGGGTATAAACCCCTATACCCGCACGGCCCGACTTTAGGCCTGCTCGGACGGAGATCCTTGGCCCAAGAGTGCGAGGCCAACCAGGGCCCAAGACTGGTCGGCTACCTTGGAAGACAAGGAAGGAAGGGCGAGCTAATTGGCGTCGCTGGTCGGTGGAGAAGATATCGAGCACAAGAGATCAGATCCGATAAAAGTTGTTACCTTACTTGTATGATTGTATCCCAAAAATATCGGGCCTGTAATCCTGCTCCCCCACTATATAAGGCGAGCAGGACATCCACCCAAAACTCATCTCCATATCAATATACAACTCCATCAAGAGCACAGGATGTAGGGTGTTACACATATCGTGGCCCGAACCTGTATAAACACAGCGTCTTTTGCCTCTTGATTACATCTTGTTCGCCATCTAGTGTGCCTTACCGACCAATCTACTACCTTAGGCATACCCTAGGTAGACTGCCGCCGATATTTCGTCGACAGTGGCGCGCTAGGTAGGGGGTGCAAGTTTAGATCTCAAGGTGAACAAGATGGTTTTGTTTCCTGCCTCCATGGACCTCGACGACAATGCTCCGATGACCTTCGGCTCTTTCGGCTCCTGTGACGTGACCAAGGTGGCGCCGGCTGTCGAGGCGATCGCACTCGACGCTCAGGACGCAAACCCACCGCAAGGCCAAGACTCCGACCTCACGGAGAGGCTGCTAAGGCCGATGGTGCGACCATCGATCCCGCGCTATCAGAGACACCGGATCGATAACTCAGATCTGATCGAGATGATTGATCGCCATGGAGAAGGATTGGCGGAAACTCTCGCCCTCGCGGAATCCACGCTTAAGCAGCTTACCGACCTCCGGGTCGATGATGGGTTTATTCCCGTACAGCGGCGAAGGCGCTGTAATACTCAGGGTTCCCGGTCAGATTCAGATCTATTCAGATCAGATCGCCCGAGGCCAACGCTCAACCGCCCGCCACGCCCTACGCTGGACAACGGATCAGAGAAATCAGGTAGCCCTTTTATGTTTGGGCTCAAGAACGCCGCCGCGTCCTACGAAGAGCTCTTTCCTCCATTGGTCCCTCAGCATGCTGGTCGGACCAGGCACCCACCGACCTCGCCCCACTTCGTCAATATGATCACCTCAAGAGAGATGCCTGACGCCGCAGCACAGCCATCGGACATGGAGGAATCAAGCACCCCATCGCTCCCCTCCGCCGTAAAGGCAGCCCTCGAGGCAGGGTCTCCAGGTCAACTCCTCGACGCGATTGGCTATGCGCCACCCGCTCCCACCGAGACACTGAGCTCCATGATGACGCAAGTGTCGCCAATGGCGATGGATGTTGATAAGATCGCCGATAACGACACTCCAGATAAGGAGATCCACCAGTCGGCTGCCGAGCCAAGCAGAGAAGAGGATAACCTAGAGCGCCCACCAGGCTTTGGCAACACCGTATTCATGGTCAGCAACGACGAGCCGTCCATCGACAACGAGACCCCTGATCAACGCCGTGACCGCATCACACGCAATGCGCATCGTGCTGTTCGGCGCGATCGTGAACGAGACGAAGAGCAACGATGGGCCGATCAGGCTCGCCATGTCGACCGCAACTTGGCCGATGAATTTGATCTGGTTGGACAGCGTCGGGTTCACAAAACTCCGACAGCCAATATCGCGGTGGCGAAAAGCAAGTTGGAGGCAATGCCTCACACCCAGTGAGTCAAGAAATCATCGACCACGATGGCCGTGAAGGACAGTAAATCGCATGCACCGGGCCGAGGTACCTCCGAAGTTCGGCGGCATCCGCTCCACGCGGCCGCCGCCCGAGTTAGGGGAAAGATCCGCAAACCAAGATTCAATCAACATACCGGCGCACTCTTCAAATCGCTCCAGTAACTCCAGTTCCGACTCATCCAGCCGTGACGTACGATCCATAAACCGTGACCGCTGCCGACGATCGCCGGATAGGCGCCGCCGCGACGACTCACCACGACGACACCGAGAGCGGCGAAGCCGTCGAGCTTTCTGTGATGATGACGCCGACCAGCACCGACACAGGGATCGCTATGACGACAATGATCGGCGATACGATGGGGGCCGTTTTGAGATCCCCGGCCCCAAGCCATATTCCGACCGGCTTAGGGAGGTGCGTTGGCCGCGGAACTTCAAGGCCGGTGAGGTGCAGCCTTATGATGGTCGCAAGAATCCTGACCAGTGGCTCTTCTGTATGAGGCGCAATTCGAGCGGCGGAGGCGACGAAAGTGTGATGGCAAACTACTTACCGGTAGTCCGGGCCCTTCTCCAACCAAGCTGGCTCATGTGCCAACGCGAGGGTTCGATTCATAGGCGGCCTCGGCTTCGCCGGATGCTATCCGAGCACTTCGGGGCTACGTGTCATCGGCTGGCTCCAAGTACGCCTTGGCCCGGATCACGACTACCCCAATGAACCTCTACGCGAGTACATACGCCGCTTCAATGACATGTGGACGACGGTAACGGACATCACACAGCAAGAAGCCGTCGAGCTCTTCATCAAAGGGCTCACCCAACCCCGCAATGAGAAGTGCAAGATTGAACTCCTCCGAACTCAGTCGAAGACGATGGACGAAGCCCTGAAAATCGCCGGCGAATGGACACGTGTTGACGACGCCTTGCGATCCAGCAAAGAGGCCGGTACATCACGCCGACCACCCCGCCGTGACGACGACGACGACCGCGATCGCGATCACCGTGCGCGGGACCGCGGAAACCGCGATGACAGACGCGACTCTCGGCACTCCGAGCGGCGCAGCCGCAGCCGTGAAGACGACCGGCGCGATTCCCGCCGCCGCGAGTAGCGTAGCCGCAGCCGCGAGGACGATAGGCACGGACGCAAGCGAAATCGACGCGACGATGGCCAGCGCTACCGCGGAAACCGCGTCCGCAGCGTCAACAACCAAGATAAGCCATACGACGATGGCTACGACAGGGTCCTCAGCCAAGATTGCCCAAGGCACCCAAACAAAGGCCACACAATGGGTCAATGTTGGGGCTTTGCGAACATTTTCAAGAAAGGCGACACGCGGCGACAGCGGGGTGGCAACAAGAATCGGAAGGACAAGAGCAGCGCCGACAAGGAAGTCAAGAAGGAATGAGACGACAACACTTCGGACGATGACGGCCGCCGTGAGTTCAAAGAACCCGAAAGGAACGTTGCTGTCATCTTCGGCGGCAAAGTCGCCACGGAATCCCAAAGGGACAAAAAGCTACTCCGACGGTCGATAATCGCCTTCAGCAGCGCCGACCAGGAATGCATCGCCGATGTCAAAGCACCCGCTGGTCGGGCAGACCAATCTCCTTCACCGAGCAAACATGTGGGCACGGGGAGGACTCGTCGCTTCCCCTTGTTCGGACTTTGTCATCAAGCACCTCCGCTTCGAGAAGGTGTTGGTCGACGGCGGCGTGCCTTAAACATACCGTTTTTACGAGACATACAAAGAGCTCGGCCTGAAGACAGAAGACCTGGAACCCTACGACTCACCATTCTCGGGGGTGATGCCAGGAAAGCCTTCCATGCCCCTTGGCCAAGTCACCCTCCGAGTCCAGTTTGGTACAAAGCAGCATTTTCGCTCCGAGTACCTTAATTTCATCGTCGCTGACTTCGAAGGTGTCTACCACGCAATCCTTGGCCGACCTGGCATTGCCAAGTTTATGGCGGTCCCGCATTACGGCTACATGGTGCTCAAGATGCCCACGGAGAAGGGCATCCTTTCCCTTCGCAGCAACGTCCTCATGGCGTGCCCCGCGAGTCGGCTTCCTTCGCCGCCGCCAACCTCACCGACCTCCGAGCCCGCATGGGCGATGTGGTCTTGGAGGCCAAGGCCATCCCTCCGGCCGACCTCGAGATACCTCTTAAGGAGGCCAAACGCTCCTCCAAGAAGAACCGAGAGTACAAGGAAATCGAGCTCGTCCCGGGAGACAAGACAAGAACCATACGATCGGGGCCAACCTCTCCGGCAAATAGGAAAGCGTGCTCGTCCGGTTCCTTCGGGATCACATCGCGTGTTTGCGTGGAAACCAGCAGACATGCCGGGTGTTCCCAGGGAACGGGCCGAGCACTTCCTGAATGTCTCCAAAACCGCCAAGCCGGTGAAGCAAAAGCTCCGACGGTTCACGAACGACAAGAGGGAGGTGATTAGGGTAGAAGTAGCAAAGCTATTAGCCGCAGGCTTTATAAAAGAAGTGTATCATCCCGATTGGCTTGCCAATCCGGTCCTTGTACGCAAGAAGAATAATGAATGGAGAATGTGCGTTGATTACACCGCTCTCAACGAGATCTTTGCCCTAAGGACCCCTTCACCTTACCTCGTATCGACCAAGTCGTCGACTCCACCGCGGCCGCGAGCCTGCTTTCTTTCTTGGACTGCTACTCCGGCTACCACCAAATTTCCCTAGCTATCGCCGACCAGGAGAAAACCTCCTTCATCACCCCTTTTGGTGCCTCTTTGCTACAAAACAATGTCTTTCGGCCTCAAAAATGCGGCGCCACGTACCAAAGAGCAATCCGAGTTGCTCGAAATATGAGATCAGAGATCGCCTGGTCGAGGCGTATGTGGACGATGTGGTGGTAAAAACCGCACAGTCCGACTCCCTGGTCGCCGACCTCCAGCGAACGTTCGACGCCTTAAATGTATACCAGTGGAAACTGAACCCCACCAAATGCATCTTCGGCGTACCCTCTGGCATACTGCTCGGCAACGTCGTGAGCCAAGACGGCATACGCCCTAACCCCGAAAAAATACAAGCCGTCCTCAACATGCAGCCCCCTCAATGCGTCAAAGACATCCAAAAGCTAACAGGGTGCATGGCGGCCTTAAGTCGTTTCATATCACGACTAGGGCAAAAAGGACTGCCTTTCTTTCGATTGCTAAAAGCAAAAGAAAAGTTCGAGTGGTCGGCAGAGGAAGACGCCGCCTTCATGGAACTAAAGGCTTACCTAACCAATCCTCCGGTGCTTACGGCGCCCAATGACGGCGAAGAAATGCTCCTCTACATCGCGGCCACCGACCGAGTAGTCAGCACGGTACTGGTGGTCGAGCGAACGGAAGCTGGTCACGTTTACCCAGTCCAGTGGCCGGTTTATTATGTTAGCGAGGTGCTCAACGATTCCAAACACCGCTACCACCACATCGAAAAATTGCTATACGCAATTTTGATTACCAAGCGAAAACTTCTACATTATTTCCAATCTCGCGGATCACGGTGGTCACTAGCTTCCCGCTAGGCGACGTCTTGTACAACAAGGACGCCGGTGGTCGAATCGTCAAGTGGGCGCTCGAACTTATGGCGTACTTGTCAAGTTCGGAAGCGCAACACCATCAAGTCACAAGCCCTTGCCGACTTTTTGGCTGAGTGGTCGGACCTTACCACCCCATGGTACGAGTCCAATCACAAGTACTGGGAAATGTACTTTGACGGTTCACTCAAAATCGATGGCGCGAGCGTTGGCATGCACTTTACTGCCCCCTCAGGAGACGAGCTCAGCTACGTCCTTCGCATCCACTTCCCGGCATCGAACAGTGCCGCTGAGTACGAAGCCGCGCTTCACGGATTGCGCCTCGCCGTCGAGCTCGGTATCAAGCGCCTAATGGTATACGGCGACTCCCTCCTTGTCGTCAACCAAGTGAACAAGGTGTGGGACACCACCAGCGAGCGAATGGAGGCCTATGTCGCCGCAATTCGACAGCTTGAGGACAAATTCTATGGCCTCGAGTTCCATCATGTCGTACACGACAACAATGACGCCGCTGACAAATTGTCAAAGCTCGGCTCCACCAGAGCCGCCATCCCGCACGGTGTGTTCGTTCACGACCTGCTCGAACCGTCCGTGTCGGTGTCCTCGGAGGCACCAATTCCTTGCCCAGCAAAGCCGGACCTCAACCCTCCACGCCCTCAATTGCCATGCAGCGCAACAGCCGACCACGTCGCTTTGATGGATATCGACGATAACGAAGATGCTATGGCCGAGCATGGGTCGGCATCGCAAAAGCAGTCGCCTGACGTCACGCCGACCACGCCCGACCAGTCCGATTGGCGTTTAGACTTCATCCGATACATCACCAACGAAGACGTGCCTGACGATCCCATCTTGCGCGAACGCATAGTACGACGCAGCAAGCATTACATCCTCATGGACGGCGAGCTCATGCGGAAAAATGCCAAGCAGGAAATCTTGCAAAAATGCATAACGCAGGACGTTGGCATAAAACTCCTCGACAAGATACACTCCGGCGAGTGCGGCAACCATGCCGCCTCCAGAACACTGGTCGGCAAGGCTTATCGCGCAGGTTTTTACTGGCCAACGGCCGTCGCCGACGCCGAGCAATTGGTTCGTCACTGCGTCAACTGCCAATTCTTTGCCAAGCAAACCCACGTTCCAGCTCATCAACTACAGGCAATCACGGCATCATGGCCCTTCTCATGCTGGGGGCTCGATATGATCGGCCCTTTCAAAAAGGCTCCTGGTGGATTCCGATACGTTTACGTACTCATCGACAAATTCTCCAAATGGATCGAGTACATGCCATTGGTCAAGGCTACCGCCAAAAAGGCAGCTGATATGCTAAACGACGTCATCCATCGATTTGGCGTCCCAAACTCCATCATCACCGACCTCGGCTCCACATTCACCGGAAGCGACTTCTTCGACTTCTGCGACAGCAAATGTATCAAGGTGAAGTACGTTTCCGTTGCCCATCCACGGGCCAACAGACAGGCCAAGCGAGCAAACGGCATGATACTCGATGCCTTACGTAAACGCCTCTACAAGGATGACGAAGACGAACAACGTCCCGGCCGATGGCTCAAAGAGCTCCCGGCCGTAATCTGGGGACTCCGCACACAGGCAAGTCGCAACACTGGCGTCTCACCTTACTTCATGGTGTTTGGATCCGAGGCGGTCCTCCCCGACGAAATCGCCTTTCGCTCCCCACGCGTCGTCCATTATGACGAAGACGTCTCCAACGACACTCGAGCCCTAGAAGTCGATTCCATTGAAGAAAAGCGACTCGAAACTTGCGCGCGCACGGCCAAATACTTGGCCTCCATGCGCCGATACTACAACCGTAACGTCAAGGAACGTTTCTTTGTGGTCGGCGACCTGGTCCTACGACGTAAGCAAAACCTCGCCGGCATCCACAAGCTCGCCTCCCATTGGGAAGGGCCATTTATGATCAAGGCGGTCACAAGGCCAAAATCATATCGGCTGTGCACCCTGGACGACCCCCCGGTAGATATCCCAAATTCGTGGCATATTGACCACCTACGGAAGTTCTACCCGTAGCACCTAGCGCTAAGAGTTACATGTACTTGTCTTGTATTTTCTCGATTCAAGTCAATTGAATAAAGATTGTGCTATTTCATCTTGTTTAAAGTGCTTCTCCGGGCATCATTTGTGATCTTTTACTCCTACCTACACAAGACGTGATCAAGACATAAAGCTCAACGCATTCACACATAATAATGCGGCCATTGCCGCAAGGTAGCAAAAGCGACCATGTTGCACGTCACACCATAACAAGTTTTTCTGCCCTTTGGAGCAAGACTTGACAGAAGCACATTACAATGTTCAAGGCACTATGCGGATATTCTTCACCATCGCCTTGGACGTCTCTAGGGAGTCATGCCTGAGCTCTTCAGCCGCATCCACGCTGGTGCCCGGCGCCAGTCCCTTCCGCAGAAGCTCAAGGTTGACCGAGGGGCTGTGGGAATGCACCACAGCAAGCACGTGGGAACCCACATGCTCCGCGCCTTCCCTGACGAACTCCTGCAGATGGGACCAAGACGCCCGGCTCGCAGCAGCAATAACGCCTAGCGGGGTCTCTGGCGTGATGGCTTCCGCCTCATCTTCGGCTAAGACATTAAGCACCAGAGCAATGCCGCCAACAATTTCCGCCACTTCGCCACCAACGCGCTGAGTATCTGCGCGCAAGCCCTGGACCTGTTCCCGCGACTCACGAAGGCGGCCTGCACACCACGAGCAATATGAGATACAGACTCATACCTCCTGACAACCCAATCCAAGAGGGATGGGCTATACTTTCAAGATCCTGCTGGATGGCCGCGTGATGAGCGGCCTGCTCCTCCATTTGCCGACGCATCTCCGCTATAGCCTTTTCTGCCTGCTCGGCGCGCTCCTCCGTATCGCGCGCAAACAAAGGCATCACCTTAACAGCTCCGACAAGCGGACTACGCCTCGCAAATGGCGATAAACTCTGACAAGGTCAGAATCGAGTTGGGATGGAGGTTGCAAAGAGAAATTTCCCAGTGACGGCACAAATCGCGAATGAATGGGTGAACGGGCGACCCCAATCCCCGCACGAAATAATCCTCCAGAACCACAATTTCTCCTTCACCGGGAAGCGGAAACCGCTCACCTGACGGCGGCGCTCGCCAGATCCGGCTGTCCTCCGGCGGCAGCAGACCCCGCTCCACCAGGTTCAGCAGCGACTCCCTCGTTGCCTTCGACGGGCTCCATTGCTCCGCCATGAGCTTCCGCCTCGCCGCCTCTGATAGGCGCAGCTGCCCGCCCGACATTTCCGGAATGCTCCGCCCCCTTCTCCGGTACGCGCTCCGGCTCGCTGCCCGGCGACTCCGGCTCGGCTAGATGCGCGATGGCCGGTTGCGGGGCGGCGAGATGGGGTGCGCGGCGGGGGCAATGGAGGTTAGGGTTTGAGGAGCGAGTGGTGCGCTGGAGCGAGAAGAAGAAGAAGGGAGTGGAACCGCCTGGAAATGATGAGAGAGGACTGAGTGGCGGCGGCCGCCTCCCCCACTTTTTATACGGCTCGGCGGTCCCCGCAAGGGGCCTAGGGTTGACTCTCAGGGGTCCTTTTCTAAATGGGCCGGCAGAGGCGGGCCTTTTGTATTTCTATGCTGACGCCTTTATCTGGCTTATTATATCCTTTGCCAAAAATGGAGCGGCGGAATCGCCCTACTTTTGGCGGTTTCACCTGACGCTTTGCGATGCACGTGGACGCACGTGCGCCCAAAGCTCATTTTTGCCTTTTAATTTTTCACACGTGTGAATTTTACCACGTGTTTCAATTTTTCTCCGACCATTGTTGACCTGGTTCATCAGCAATATGCCGAGGACTGAGTACAAAAGGCACAGCTTTTTCATCTCTCCTAACAAAGTTAGGATGGTTCAACACATATTTACGGACACATGGTAAGCAGAGGGCTCGGCCGACCGGCCAAAGCTCCGGTCGAGTAATGATTAAGTCGTTTTCCTCTCCTTCACTTTTTCGGCACAACTACCATGCTTTCTGGAATGATGCAAAGCATCGACCAGAACACAGCACAGCTGTGGTCTACTATGAGGCTCTTGTGCTTAGCACGAGCCCGCTTCGACCGCGTATTACGCAAGGGTACATCGAAGGTGTATCAGTTTTCCACCTAGTTAGCTTTTGGCACAGCCAAGGGCTGGAACCTCCTGGTCACAACCATGTTCCCCATGGCAAAGTCATGGAGCTAGTGTTGGCTACGCTTTCCTTTTTCGACACATGGCATTCGGGGTTTGGCTGGTACGCAAAGCTACCCTCCATTCTATCGACAATGTTGATTTTCCCTGCTTCCCTCTGTACTTGGGCCATGTTCGCTAGACAGCCGCAGAATGCTGCATGTCTAGACACAACAAAGTTGTGGTCGAGTTTCAATCTCCTAACGAAACTGGTCGGCCGAGCCGCCATGCTTATACTCAGGACTGGTTAGCAAAGCTAATACAGTCTATTCCCAATCTTGGGGCGGGTCGGCGCGTTGCCATTTCGATTCTTGGGATCGCGATAGAGCTCCCACGCCCCATTCCCATTCGGGGGACCGGTCAAGCCGCCGCCATTTTATCACTCGAGAAGGTTAGCGAGCTAACACGGTATTCTACAACGCAGGGGACTGGTCGGCTATGCCGCCATTTTATAGCTGGGGACTGATTAGCCGGGCTATCACAGTCCCATTCCCATCTCCAGCACCACCAACTGGTCGGCATAGCCACCGTCAAGAATTCAGTACACTAGACTCTAGATCCTGATACAACTTGTTCCACACCTTATATCAGGCTCGGGGACTACGTGGGCCCACGTCACTTTGCAGTGACTTGGGCTAATTCTTATAAAGCATTCCGCGACGGTACACTACGAGTCAAGAAAAACCCTTTTTCTTTTGTGGGCCCACATCATGAGGTGATCGGAAAATTTTTCTTTTGCACCAAAAGAGCAACATGCATCTTTCGCTCAAAGCAGTGCGTAGAAGCTCAAAGAGCCCGACCAGTTACTGATCAAGCGCATGCAAATCTTGAAATACCTCAAGACACATGATGCTCGGGGACTAGCTGTGGGGGTATAAACCCCTATACCCGCACGGCCCGACTTTAGGCCTGCTCGGACGGAGATCCTTGGCCCAAGAGTGCGAGGCCAACCAGGGCCCAAGACTGGTCGGCTACCTTGGAAGACAAGGAAGGAAGGGCGAGCTAATTGGCATCGCTGGTCGGCGGAGAAGATATCGAGCACAAGAGATCAGATCCGATAAAAGTTGTTACCTTACTTGTATGATTGTATCCCAAAAATATCGGGCCTGTAATCCTGCTCCCCCACTATATAAGGCGAGCAGGACATCCACCCAAAACTCATCTCCATATCAATATACAACTCCATCAAGAGCACAGGACGTAGGGTGTTACACATATCATGGCCCGAACCTGTATAAACACAGCGTCTTTTGCCTCTTGATTACATCTTGTTCGCCATCTAGCGTGCCTTACCGACCAATCTACTACCTTAGGCATACCCTAGGTAGACTGCCGCCGATATTTCGTCGACAGTCACTGATGACTAGCCTTGGGGTGCCAAACCTTGGGAAGATGGTGTCATGAAACATTGCCTTGGCGTGTTTTGAGTCTGCTGACCTACATGGCATTGCTTCGACCCACTTAGATACATAGTCCACTGCCACCAGGATGTATTCATATCCTTGTGATGGTGGGAATGGACCCATGTAATCTATCCCCTAGACATCAAAGAGCTCCACTTGAAGGTTGTTTGTGAGGGGCATGGCATCACGGGTATTGATATTCCCGTGTCGTTGGCACCTCTCACACCTTTTGATGAAGTCCTTGGTGTCCCAGTACATGGTAGGCAAATAGAATCCACTTTGCCAGATCTTGGCATGGGTTCTAAATGCACCATAATGGCCTCCATATTCAGCCCCATGGCATTTTTTGATAATCTGGATGCCCTCTTCTTTTGGTACACACCGTCTCAGCATCCCATCTTGGCAGACCCTATAGAGGTAAGGGTCGTCCCAAAGATGTGCCTTGCTTTCCTTAATCAGTTTCTTTTTATCTTCCCACGGAGGTACATAGCCAGAGACCATGTAGTTGACGATGTTTGCGTACCAGGGGTGAGTAGCTGACACCTTGAGAAGTGTGTCATCCTGAAGGAAATCATTGATAGGCAAACTTTGTTTGTCTTCAACCTGCATCCTAGAAAGGTGGTCCGCGACCGAGTTTTCTACTCCCTTTTTATCTTTTATTTCTAAGTCAAATTCTTGGAGTAGCAAGATCCACCTTATTAATCTTGGTTTAGCATCTTTCTTAGTGAAAAGGTATTTTAGAGCAGCATGATTGGTGTAGACGATCAATTTTGCTCCTACCAGACAAGACCTAAACTTGTCTATAGCAAACACTATGGCTAACAGCTCTTTTTCAGTGGTTGCATAATTAAGCTGAGCTCCGGTTAGTGTTTTGCTAGCATAACAGATAGCATGATGCTTCTTATCTCTAGTTTGTCCTAAGACAGCTCCTACAGCATAATCACTAGCATCACACATTATCTCAAAGGGAAGCGACCAATCAGGGGGTTGTATGATTGGCGCAGAGACAAGTGCTTTCTTAAGGTAGTAAAATGCATCTAAGCACTCATCATTAAAATCAAAGGGTGCGTCTTTAGCTAGCAGGTTTGTTAAAGGCCTAGCGATTTGTGAAAAATCTTGTATAGACCTCCTATAAAAACCAGCGTGACCAAGGAAACTACGCACTCCTCTAACATTCGTGGTAGGTGGGAGCTGTTCTATGACCTCTATCTTAGCTCTATCTACCTCTATTCCACGTTCGAACACTCTATGTCCTAACACTATCCCTTCCTTAACCATAAAATGACATTTTTCCCAGTTTAGGATCAAGTGTTTTTCTTCGCATCTTTGTAAGACGCGCTCCAGATTCTCAAGACATCCGTCAAAGGTCTTGCCATAGACGGAGAAGTCGTCCATGAAGACTTCCATGATTTCTTCAATCATGTCTGAGAAAATGGACATCATGCACCTTTGGAAGGAAGCGGGAGCATTGCATAGGCCAAGAGACATGCGCCTATATGCATATGTCCCATAAGGGCATGTAAATGTCGTCTTACTTTGATCGCTGGGATGGATTGGGATTTGATGATAACCTGAATACCCATCAAGGAAACAAAAGAATGAGTGTTTCGCCAACCGTTCCAGCATCTCATCGATGAATGGTAACGGAAAGTGATCTTTCTTTGTGGCCTTGTTGAGTTTTCGGTAATCTATGCACATCCTCCATCCCGTGATGGTTCGTTGTGGGATTAGTTCGTTATTGTCATTTTTAACGACCGTCATTCCTCCTTTCTTAGGCACCACTTGTACGGGGCTGACCCACTCCTTTGTTTGGAACGGGGTAGATTATGCCCACGTGCAAGAGCTTCAAGACCTCCTTCTTTACTACTTCTCTCATCGCATTATTTAGCCTCCTTTGAGGCTCTCTCGAGGGTGTAGCGTCGGGTTCTATTGGGATGCGATGTGTACAAAGAGCGGGGCTAATCCCCTTAAGGTCTTGGAGGGAGTATCCTAAGACGAGAACTATACTTCTCTAGAATGGCGATAAGTCTAGCGGTCTCTTCTTCGGAGAGCTGATCACTAATAATGACGGGTTTGTCTCTATCACCGTTAAGGAAGGCATACCTAAGCCCAGAAGGAAGTGGCTTAAGTTCTATGGAGGGTTTAGGTTGTGGTTCGGATTCATCTAGCTCTAAGGGCTCGTCTAGGTCGGGGTTTGTTTCGGCTCTTCGATGTAATCCTCGGCCTCTTCTTGTATATCGGGCATTGATGCCTCTATGTGGGGCCGCCACCATTACCTCCTCTATTGGGTCAATTTCGGGGTGTTGTTCGATTTGGTATTAATTGAACCGACAAAGGGAACCGAAGGTTCATGTTTTTCCCTAGTTGACCCCTAACGTACCCGCTACGAAAGTCACTCGAAATCGAGGAGCGGGTATCCAATTAACAAGTCGATGTCCTCTACATCAAAGATGTAGAAATTTAGGAGGACATTTACTTTGTTAATGGTGACTAGTACATTTACTCTTGACTAATTTCCCAGACGGTATTTTGAGAAATTTGTCAGTGGAAGTTAACGGTTCCTCACCGAGGAGTGTAGTTGCTAAGGTTTTAGACATTACATTTGCTCCTACAATTTGGGTCATAAAGAGATTCGATAGAGATCCTACCTATGACACGGGGAATGGTTGTCAAATAGGATAGAAGTCTGATGACATCACATGACATCTCTGTTTCTCTCAGCCATTCGCTGCTCATGACAGACATTAGCTCTTGAGCAGTTGCCTTAAGGTAACGTGCCTCTAAGCGTGAAGAGATGTGCTTATTTGGGTCTCTATCGGGTTTCTTGTGCACGAGTTGGTTCGAGACATTGCCAAAATCGGCAAAAAGGTTTGTCTCGATGTTCAAGGGATATTCCAAGGGGTGAATTACTTCTTCCCTTGGAGGTGTTTGTGGTTCGTGCTCGTCGGCTTGGGTTGTGATATTGGCTATTGAGGTTTCGTCCCTAGGGGTTTGGTCTTCCTCAGGGGCTTCACCATGATCATCGGTGTAGGGGGTATTGTCTAGTATGGTTGCTAGGACTACCTTACCTTCACTAATGGGTAAATGAAGGAATGCTCCCTTCGAGGCTAGATCTAGGAATTGTGCGGAACTTTGCCTAAGGCCGAGATAAAAGTGCTGCATTAATGTTGGCTCGGGTATGGCTAAGTCTGGACCGAAGGACGTTAAGTCCATGATTCGTGTCCATGCCACACCTAGAGACTCCTTCTCTTCTTGTTGGAAGTTTAGGATATCTCTACGGAGACGGGCTACGGGAGATGGGGAAATAGGTCGAGCAAAATTTGGCTTGTAACTTCTCCCACTCTCCGTCTACACTACCTACGTAATGAGAGTACCAATACGTCTAGCTTTTCCCGTTAAAGAGAACGGAAAAAGCTTCCACTTAAGGGTAACTCGTCTCATCCCCCGGATGTGAATGCACGAGCGAGTTGCTCGAAATCACGTAAGTGGGTGTATGGGTTTTCATCTTCTTCTCCGAAAAGGGATTCTCTGAACCATCGCTATGAGACTCGGGGCGAAGTTCATAGCGGGCCGCTAAAATAGCCTCGAGAAGAACTAGGCGGCTCCAACTCGAGCGCCCATTGGAGCCGCATAATCAAAAAGGGTTGTTTGATCCATAGGATAGGTAAATAGGATTCTAATCTAACAAGGATAATTTGACGACTATGGCTCTAGCTAACCGGCTACCGATCCCCGACAACGGCGCGAAATGCTTGTTGACACCGAGATGTGGCAAACGGGATTACCGCATAGCGGACGGGTAGTCAATGTAGCACTTCGGGAGTATTCCGGGTATCGTATTTTCCACGGGGAATGAGAAGTGGACTAACTAGGCCAAGGAATGCCGTCGAGGCAATGATCAAAGGGCTTAGGATGGGATCGAGAGGTAATTCTAGTATTCGGTTCTAACTTAGCTTATCCTAAGGGTATGTGAGAACTAACTCTATCTTTCTTCTGCGGCCGAAGGACGAGACGGGATGCTAAAATAACGCACCAAGCGACCCCCAAAGTAGGCCTACAATCTAACCTAACAACACGCTCGGGGAGAACTCCAAGGTCCCAATGGAAGGTTGTCACACTACACTTGTGGGCGTTCACGGGTGCGGCCGGTGACGTTCACACCGGCGAGATCTAGTCTAGACACCGCGCCTATACTATCTCTACTACTCTAAACATGGCCAGGGTTTAGAGTACTTCACTCAAGAGCCTGACATACGCCGGCTCAGGAGAGAGCAATGTGCCAGCAGAAAAAGGTGTACACTTAAGATAAACTAAGAGGAAAGTAAATGCGAAAGTACTCGGATGAAAGCAACTAGATAGTAAAACTTACTAGAAGACAAGCATCCGTGAAGCGCTCACGGAAGAAGACTCCGACAGTAGGGATTCCTCCGCTGGAACTCCTCACTCTCTTTCCTCTATTCTCACGATATAGCTTAATAGTAGCTCTTCCTATGATACATGGTGCATTTTGGACTAAGCTAGAGGGGGGTATTTATAGGGGAGATGAAGTAGCCCCTACTCAAGTGCCACGTCAGCGATCCGCGTGACATCTCTTCTACACCCTTGGATCAAACCGACCTTCCCACCGACTTGAATGGACGATGCTCGGTGTAGGACACGTGGCAGTCATGCAGGAAGGCGGTGGAAGCAAACCGACCCCAAGTGGGGCCCAACCCCTGGTTGGCCGACCTATGGTTGGCTGATAGGTGGGTCCCACTAGCCTTCTAGAAGGTCCAGGTGGCAGTGGGTGCAATGCCAAGGTGTCCTGCCACCAAAGGCAGGTCGGTCGACCTGGCCCTTGGCCCTTGGCCCACGTGGCAGCCTCCCCAGTGTCTTTGTCCGGCTTGTCACTTGTCTTGCTTTGCTCATTTGGAGTTCGCTCAAATTTGCTCCATTCACGCTTGTTCAGGCTTGAGTAGTACCTGTTTGTACCTGCATCCAAATAGTGACATGTACATGTGGAACCAAGTGAATTGTACCTATATCACTACTTGTTTGCTGGGTGTAGCTCTTGAATGTGACCAATGTTGATGGCTTTCATGAGATGAAAACAGGGTCTAAATGCCGTCAACACTCACTCAGCTTTCGATTGGTGAAAGCGCGTCTGAAAGACGGAAACTGAAGTCCACTCGGCTTTCGATTTACGAAAGCGTGAGGCGAGACAAAAGCCGAGGCTCACTCGGCTTTCGGGGTGAAAGTGTCGAAAGGCGGAAGGCGAAGTCCACTCGGCTTTCGCCTTTGGAAATGATATCGATAACCAACTTTCGCCCGTAGCTTTCGTCCGGCGGCTATGAGAGACCGAAACCGCGGACGACTTACGCCTTTAGCTTTCGGCGGCGTCTTGGTGAAAGGGGATGGATCACTTCCGATCCGCCCCAACGGTAGCCCCTTAGCACTGCCGTGGCTCGGCTTGTCCGGCCAAGACACGCTAATAATCTTTCGCCTACGCCGCCCCCAAAATTTGCTCGAGAACTTACTTCAAATTTCGTTTTCTCGGCTTTCGAATTTTGAATTTTGGATTTTCGACCAGATTTTGGATTTCCCGCCATTTTCCTTCATTAATGCTGAAATTTCTCATTTTCTCATTTTATTTTTAATCTGATTTATCCTCTCGGGATCCGTGCCTGGCAGGGGCGGTCGCGTTGGCTCGCAAATCGAGGCGACCGTTGCCGACCGCGCCTATAAAAGCCGCGGCCCCCCCCGATGAATCTCGCCCATTTGAAAGCTACTGACTTCATTTCTGCGCCTGCTTCCTTTCGCTTACTTCTTTCGCTAGGGGCTTTCGCTTAGCGACTCTGCTCCGTGCTTTCGCTTGGCACTTTCGCCCCAGGAGTCCGTGGTGCTTTCGCCCCAGGAGTGAAGCCTGGTCCGACTTGCTTCCGGTAAGTTATTGCCTTCTAGCTTTCGCGTTGCATTTCCATTTTCATTCTTTGGTAGAAAGGACGTGTTTTTTATTTCGGTCTTTCGCGTTTTTAGATGGCGAGTGAGTCTTCTTCCGCGAATTCTTCTTGCTCTAACTCTTCAGAGCATTCGTCTTCTGCTAATGATGAGGAGACCAAACATGTTACTACTAGCTCTGATTCGAAAGACAGCTCCGAAAGTGAAGAGCAACCTGCACCGCCCATCGCTGCTATTCCATTGCGTGCTTTTGACGCAACGGAAGAAGATGTCGAAATTGACGACACTTACAAAATTCCCACTTTTCTTCCCACGGAAAGCATTGATCTCTCTCAGCATCTGGATGCCCAGTCTGAGCCCGACCTTGGAGAAGCTCCAGCGAATGATTCTGACGCTGGGAGCGACAATGAGCCAGAAGATAAGGATGTGGAAGCTACTGCAGAAGCTACTGCGACCTCCCAGGCAAATCTTAAGCCGAAAGATTTCCCTCGTGTTCCGATTTATGAGCTGAAAGTGTCGAAAGTTGACGAGGATGAATTGGATAGTTATGTGTCGAAAGGACACGGTCACCTGTTTGGACACGGTGAATTGGATTTAGACTCGTGTTCCGACGATCATGGCGGGATGGTGGTTTATTCTGGGACCAGTTCTTCCGAAGAGCGTGACCCGGTCGAGAAAGAGCTTACAAGATGCGAAACTCTCTTGGGTTTCTCGCAGACACTCGCTTAATGGCGAAAATTAGGCCCGAGGAGATGGCCATTTTCCCGAATGCCACGGCGCGGTGCCAGCGATGAAGCGGCCAAGTCCTTTGGAATGCCACAAGTTGAGAATTCTTTTTCTTTGCGGTTCAACCGTGACGGTCTTCACGATGCGCAACTTCTCACCTTATCCGGTAAATTGTTATTGAGCTTTTTTATCTTTTCGGCTTTCGATATTTTTCTAATTTGGTTAAACTTTCGATATTACATTTTTAATCTTTCGGTTGTCTCCTTTCATGAAGGCGGTGATGTTGAACCGCTCTCTCTTCAAGAAAGACGAAGCTAAGATTTCTTCTCTTCGGAAGACAATCTCTGAGAAAGATGAACGGATTAACATCGTAGAGAAGGCAATGCAGAAGCTGAAGAAGGATCTTGAGGAAGCGAAAAAGAAATCTGAAGCTCTTGACGCTGAAAAAGTTTCACTTGCAGCGGAAGTTGTTCAGCTCAACAAGACTGTTGACGAGCTGCGCAAGCATGAGGAGGAATTCCTGAAGGACCTTAGCGTCGAAGGGTGAAAGGTCTTCCTCGCTTATAAAAATCTTGTTGAGGGGGTCGGCTCGGAAGTTGAACTGCCCCAGAACTTTCCGCCTATGAAATATATGACCTGGCTGGCGGATGAGCTTTCGAGCTATGAGGACGTTCAGAACACCGACCATGACTTTGCTGCCCTCTAATCTATCAATGCTTTCGCCCAAGCTCTTCGGGACCATGGATGCCCTCATGCATCCGAAATGGCTATTAAGGTGCCCAAGGAATATTACAAGCGCCGCGCCGATGCGAAAGCTGATGCCAATCGCTTTTATGATGAGTTTTGGGTGAAAGGCGGCCGTGATCTTGCACTTATTCGTGCTGCCGTTTCGCGTGGCCAGGTGGCATATTGTTATTTTTGACTTTCGACTATGCTTTTATTTTTCATGAAACGTTGGTTAAGTTTTTTATTTTTGTAGACTTCGGATGAAAAGAAGGCTATTGGAGCGAAAGTCCAGGAGTTCATCGACGCTCGCAATGCACGTCAGCGCCCTGCGGGAAAGCTCTGCCGGGGCTTCCGAAGAGAACCAAGGGACACCTCCGCCGCGGACCCTGCGGGTACCGAAGAGGCCGCTCGAACCGAGAACACTCCTCGCCGACGAGACACTTCCGCCCAAAACGACCCACCGGTAGTCAGAATTAGGATTTATGCTTTGGAAAAACAATGTCTGAAATTCGTGAATGCGCAATCTTTGCGCGGATCTTTGTAAAACTCTTAATGCTTTTGTTGTGACTTAAATGTTTTTCGTTTTGTTTTCTTTGCGTGTTTCGACAGGTTGATGAGGCTAACTTAGCCGATGCAGTTGAAATTTTTCCGCTTGCCGTTGCGAAAGGTGACTTCCATGTCTCTGGCGAGTCATCGAGTCGCTATCGCCAGCGATATCCGCGGTGATCTTTAGGCGTTTTCATGCGCTCGCGCTTGAGACGAAGTCTTCGGATCGCTGAGCAGTTGCGAAATTTTGGAGTCATCGTGACGCTGCCTGGTGAGGGCCTTCGGGATCCAAATTTTCCGGAAGCCATCCTAAGATTCCGAAAGATGATCCTTGCGAGGACGTTCCATTTGAACGCGCTCGCTATAGTTTTATTCCTGTAACTCCTAATATTGGAGAAATAAATTTGAAGGTGCCCAAAGATGAGCCTTTTTGAATGTAAGATTTGATTGTAAATTCTGATAGTTGTGTGTTTGCGAATGAGAATGCTCAAGTTTCGTCATAGGCGTCGAAAATGCTGTTCCTTTCGATCGAGCCCCTTTACTCAAGATTTTGAAAATGCCACCCCCCATTTTTGAGTTAAGGGCGAGTGAGCTTGTCTTTTTAGGAAAACCCCACAGTTCTAAATTAATCGAAAATGCCGCCCCCCATCTTTTGAGCTGAGGGGTTGACGAAAATGCTATCATACATTCGATGCCGATAGGAGAGATTGCGATGAAAATTGTGCTTGTTATTCCGAATGCGAATGCTGAAAGTCTTAAGATCGAAAAACCTTGAGTTGGAATTTCGGTGGCTTCTCATTCCTAAGACCGGCGAGAGCTGAATGCTATTCTTCCAGGAGAACGACTAGTTATTCGCGATGAATAAAGCAGCCCACAATTTTTGGTGACCGTGTTTAGTCACTTATTATGTATAGACTTCTAAATGCTTGGAGAATGTATCGTTTGTTGTGAAATGATGGGTGCGACTGAACACATTGGCATTTATTCCACAGTACTATCGTATCTTTTGTGTTAAGGTGTATGATTTCTTATATTTGAATGAAGTCTGATGTATTGTTAGAATTCATGAGTCTTGGTTGCCGTAAAGCTATCTTGCGTATCTTCTGTATTTGAATTCGTGGGTTAAAGTTATCTGACCTTTTGTCAGAATTCATGATGTCTGAATGTCATGAAGATTAAAAGGCTGGTTCGACCTGGGTGCCGTATCTTTCACCTTAAATGAAGGCAATCGTGCTTATTAATGTTGTAGATGTGTCAAAGTCCTATAAATAGGGTGTATGGTTCTATCTGTTTGCTCATCTCATTGTGTTTTACAATTGTAGGGTTTCCGTAGTGAAATTGCAGTTGTTCTTTTGGTTTCTTGGCGGGGGTCTTCTTCCTCACTATTTTTTTGGGAAGAAGACCAACTCCAAGAAACCGAATGCTCAACTCCAGAAGTGCAAAGTCTTGCTCTTCTCTTTAACTTTAGCTGAAGTGATCTTTTGGTTTCTGACTTTTTTCATTCTCCCGCTTGATTTGTGGTGGCGAGGGTGAAAAGATTCAGAAACCAAATGGTTAGCTTCAGATTGTAGGTCTTTTGTAGCAATATTGCGGTTGTGCTTCTTTCCTACTAGATCTAGCTCTTCTTTTTACATTCAAATGAATTGATCTTTTGGTTTTTTGTGTCCTTTCATTCTCTCTTGCCTAATCCGTGGTGGTGAGGATGAAAGAGCTCAAAAACTAAATGATTAGCTTTAGATTCTTTAGCTAATGCTTTCCATCAATTGGACAACCTTGTGATCGAGAATGAATGTTGGGATTTCGTAGGTCGTGATGCTTGAGCACAAAATAGCTTGTATTTCGCTTATTGAACCCAAGCATGGACCCCGAAATTTTAACATTGCCCATTCCGGAAGTATCGGCCTTTTTAGTGCTTTCGTAATTTCCAGATTGATTGTTAGGGTTTCTTAGGTCGGTGATGCTTGAGCTCGAGGTGGGCGATGTTTCAGTTATTGAACTCAAGCATTCTTGCCTTTGAAATTTTGATATTGTCACATCGACATATCGACTTGTTGTGAACTTTCGGTTTTAGCTCTTTGAGCTCTTAGACTTGCTCTGATTTTCTCAGAAGCCAAGCCCCTTAGCCATTTTCAGCTTTAGCCATTTTTGGCTGTAGCCATTTTCGGCTTTAGCTCTTTGAGCTGTTAGACTTACTCTGATTTTCTCAGAAGCTGAGCCTCTCAGCCATTTTCGGCTGTAGCCATTTTTGGCTTTGGCTCTTTGAGCTGTTAGACTTGCTCTGATTTTCTCAGAAGCTAAGCCCTCAGCCATTTTCGAATTTGTAGCCATTTTTGGCTTTGGCTCTTTGGTGTTAGACTTGCTCGATTTTCTCGAAGCTAAGCCCTCGACCATTTTCGGTTTGTAGCCATTTCGGCTTTAGCTCTTTGGTGTTAGACTTGCTCGACTTTCTCGAAGCTAAGCCCTCGGCCATTTTTGGCACGTAGCCATTTTCGGCTTTAGCTCTTTGGTACATTAGACTTGCTCTAATTTTCTCGAAGCTAAGCCCCTCCCTCAGCCATTTTCGGCCGTAGCCATTTTCGGCTTTAGCTCTTTGAGCTATTAGACTTGCTCGATTTTCTCGAAGCTAAGCCCTCACCATTTTTAATTTGTAGCCATTTTCGACTTTAGCTCTTTGGTGTTAGGCTTGCTCGACTTTCTCGGAAGCTAAGCCCCTCGGCCATTTTCTGTAGCCATTTTCGGCTTTAGCTCTTTGAGTTTGTTAGGCTTGCTCGACTTTCTCGAAGCTAAGCCCTCGGCCATTTTCGTTTGTAGCCATTTTGGCTTTAGCTCTTTTTGAGCTGTTAGGATTATGAGAACGAGTAGGTTGTTTACAACCTTACCTTAACGACTCTGCGTTTCGTTGAATATGCAAGGTGCTTGCACCTTGTTTTCGACCTTCTCATGGCCGGTGCTCTCTTCTTCTGGGGAAAAATGTAACAATAGGAAAAAGGGATACAAAGGACTGCCTCATTAAAAAACCTCACACCTTTCGCAAGGCTTCCCCTATGAGAAAAAAAGAGTGCAAGTCCCAGATTAATGTCTACTTGAAATGTAAAAATGCGAAAAGTAAAATTACATCTGTTTTGTATTCTATGGATAAAAGCGACGAAGATTGTCGCATTCCGGGTGTGTGTCGATTCGACGCCTTCTTCATTGATCAACTGAAAGCTCCTTCTTTGACCATATTTGAGATGATATATGGCCCATACCACTTTGTGTTGTAGCTTCCCTTGCTTGTTTGGATGCTTGATGAGGACCATGTCTCTGGGTTGATGTCCTTTCGTAGCACTTTCTTGTCCCTCGGCTTTTTGTTTCTTGATGATATTTGTCTAAGTTTTGTCTTTGCCTCTAGCTTTGTTTGTTCGAAGTTTCGATGTCAACGAATCTTTGGATTGGATTGGTTGCTGCAATTTTGGTTCTAAATGATCCGAGCTTCATTTCTTCTGGCGTGATTGCTTCTTCGCCGTATAGCAGACGAAATGGAGTGAAGTCTGTTGCTCTGGTCTTTGAGATGTTATGGCCCCATACGGAAGTTGTTAGTTCTTGTGCCCATTTGCCTTTCTTTTCTTCTGTCAATATTTTCGAAAGTGAAGTGAATATTTCAGCATTCGCTCTTTCGACAGCTCCATTTGACTGTGGGTGATTGACCGATGCGAAAGCCAGTTTTATGTTTAGCTCTTCACAAAAGCTTCTATATTCTGCATAGTCAAATTGTTTGCCATTGTCAACCGTGATATATGCTGGCACTCCGAAATGACATATGATTCGTTGCCAAGTAAAATTGATTAGTGTCTTTGACGTGATTTTCGCCAAAGCTTTCACCTCAATCCACTTGGTGAAATATTCTAGAGCGACTGCGGTGAACATTAGATTTCCTGGAGCTTGCGGAAGTGGACCCACAGTGTCTATCCCCCATCTTTGCAACGGCCAAGTTGGAATGATTGGACTTGTTAAATTTGCTGGAGCTTTTTGATTTTTCGTGAATCTTTGACAAGCTTCACATCTTCGAACAATTTCTTTTGAGTGCATCACTGTTTGTCGGCCGGTAGAAACCCCGCCTCATGGCTCTGTGAGCTATCTCATGCGGACCCCTGTGTGCACCACACATGCCCGAATGCATTTCAACTAAAAGCTTTTCTCCTTCTTCTTTGCTGATGCACTTCAGAAGTGGTGCGACTACGCCTTCTTTGTATAACTCTTCTCCAATGATCGTGTATTGCTTTGTTCTGGACCTCATTCGCTGATATTCCTTCTTGTCTTCTAGCTCATATGTCTCTTTGAGAAATGCAACAATTGGTGCTCGCCAATCCTCGCGGCTCCGGTGGGTTCCATTCCCTTAACCAAGCCACTTTGCCTATGAGTCGGCGGCTCATTCTTCAACGAGGCACGCGGTCGAGAGATCACTTTCCCCTCCCTTGCTTGGGTTGCTATCACATGAATAGCTCTTGGATTTTCTTCTTCTTCATTCTTGCCTTTAAGGTTAATGTTTGGTAAAAAACATGCGGAGGCAAGGGTATGTTTTGCGCCGCAGCTTTCACCAATTCGTCAGCTTCGGAATTTTCTGATCTTGGAATATGCCTCAGAGTGAACCCAGAGAAGTGCTTTTCCATTCTTCTAACTGCTGCCAGATATCTTGCCAGTTCTCTTTCTTTCACTGTGTACTCTTTTTCAACGTGGCCCACTACCACTTGAGAATCTGATTTCACAATGCATGCGTATGCCGAGAGCTCTCGGCTTTCGAAGTCCCGAATAACTTTCTTGCTTCATATTCACTTGTGTTGTTTGTTGTCTCGGAACTCTAGTCTTGCTTGCATATCTCGGCCTTGGGCCCGCAGAGGTATCGGTATAGCTGCGATTCCAGCACACTCGAGTTACACCATGCTCCGTCGCAAAAGATTGTCCATGTTGGCTCCTCGAACCGATCGTCGTGTCGAAAGGCGACGGGGTCCAATCCGCTATAAAGTTGGCAATCACTTGTGATTTAATTGTGGACTTTGTGTGTGAAGTCCACTATATCCTGGTTCAGTTCTGCTGTCCACTTTCCGATTCTTGCAATTGCTTCAGTATTGTGGAAGAGTGCTTCTAATGGTTGCGCTGAAGTGACGATTATGCGATGCTGTTGAAAATAATGCTTCAGCTTTCGCGAGGCCATTACCACCGTGTAGGCTATCTTCTCTAGTTCCGTGTAGTTCATTTTTGCTCCTAACAATGCTTCAGATACATAGTAGATTGGGAATTGTTGAATCTTGCCTTCACTTTCCCTTTCTTCAACTAGTACAGCGCTTACTGCGGTATGAGATGATGCGAGATATAATAGCAAGTCGGCTTTCATTGTTGGTTTGTTTAGAGTCGGAAGCTTTGTGAGATAGTGCTTCAGATTTTTGAAAGCCTATTGTTGTTCTGCTCCCCAATCAAAGTGATCCGCTTGCTTGAGAACTCTGAAGAAGGGTAACCCCTTTTCCACGGATCTTGCTATGAACCTACTTAGTGATGCCATACGTCCTGCGAGCTTCTATACTTCTTTCTTAGTTGATGGTGGTTTCATGTTAACTATCGCCGCAATCTTCTCAGGATTAGCATCTATCCCTTTTGCTGATACCATGTACCCAAGAATTCTACCTTCTTTGACACCGAACGTGCACTTGTCCGGGTTGAGCTTTAGACCGCTTTTCTTTAGATTGGCGAAAGTTTCCTTTAAATCTTCAATGTGCATTTCCTTTCTATCACTTTTGACGACGATGTCGTCCATATAGTTGACCAAGTTTCGACCTTTTTGCTCATCGAAAACTTTACGCCCGTGCGAAAGTTGGTCTGCGTTGCACGAGCCTTCGGCATTCTTAAAGCTTGTAAGTCCCGCTTGGTGTGATGAAAGCTTGTCTTTTCCGCATCGTCCTTGTTCGAGCCAAATTTGGTGATAGCACGAGAAACAATCTAGCGAGACTCATTCTTTCACGGCCGGCTGCGATATCGACCCGGCTTGTCTATTCTTGGCATTGGATATGGATCTTTTGGGCATGCTTTGTTCAGGTCTATGAAGTCGATGCACATTCTCCACTTCTTGTTTTTCTTCTGAACCATTACTACATTTGCTAGCCATTAGGATCTTGGACTTCTCGATAACTTGAGCTTGCAACGGTTTGTCGACTTCGCTTTCGCAACTTCCGCTCTTTCATCGAGATTTTCGACGGCTTGCTTCCTTGGTCTTATTGCTTTGGACACATTCGGTTTGTGTTGGGCAAGTTCTCTTTCCACTCCTCGTAGATCACTAGCGACCATGCGAATACATCTTTGTTTTTTACGAAATTTGATGAGTTCAGCTTTCTCCTGCTGCTCAAGATCTTTTTCGATGTGCACGTATTGGTCAGGAGTGTATTTTGATAGTGGTACTCTTTCGGTTTCTTCATTCGGTTTTGCTCTCGCTTTCTCCCTTTTCTCTTTATTTTCATCATCATCTTCACTTTCGTCTTCCTTCTTTTTTTGTTTCTTTGACTTCGTTGATCATGCGTATCCGGAATAGGTTTCCCTTCAATTTTTCCGCGGCAGCTTCTTGATCTCGGAATAATGTTATTATTACGAAAGGTGAGGGGACTTTCATGCGAGAGGAAGCTGTTTTTTTTTGCGCATCGAATTTGTTTATGAATCCTCTACCGAATATGGCGGTGTATGGGTACGGCATATCTACAACGTCAAAAGTGATCATTTCAGCTCTGGCCTTCTGATCTTGCGCAAGGGCTACTTTCAGGTTTATCTTCCCAATTGCGTTTATTCTTGAGCCTCCGAAGCCGAAGAGCGAATTGCCCGCGGTGTCTAAAGTTCTTCTGTCGAGACCCATTTGCTCGAATGCTTTGGCGAAGATTATGTCCGCCGAGCTACCATTGTCTATCAGAATATTGTGTAGAGTGAAACCATTGACATTAGCGGTAGCGACGAATGCATCATAGTGCGGATAGTCTCTGATTTTGAAGTCTTCTTCAGTGAAAGTGATAGGTACCGTGGACCACGTTGGTCTACCTAATGGCAATCTTGTAGTCACTGTGTGTATTCTCCTTTCATACTTCTTTCTTGCTCTTTTGCTTTCATGCTCTAGATTTGATCCGCCTATGATGGCGTAAATGTGTCCATGAGACGGTAGCACTGCATTTACCATGTGAGCCTCTTGATTGTTCTCCTGCCGAACTTGCGAATGTTGTGCCGGGAGCTGATGTTCTTGTACCGCTGGTGAGGAAACCGCAGCTGACGTAGCCTGGGTCTGCGAAAACTGAACTATCGGATTTTGGGGTGGATAGGGCCAGGTGTATGCCGGTTGGTGATACATGATCTGCTGAGGGTACTGCTGAAGTTGAGCTTGATACGGATCTTGATATGCCATGTGATTCGATTTGAAGTACGGCTTTGTTCTCGTCCGTGTTGTGAAACACATGCTTTGGATTCTCTCTTTGAGGGATTGCATCATCTTTCTCTTTACGCTCTTTCGCTAGTTTGGTATATATGCAATCTTTTGTAAAGTGATTTTTGTCTTCTCCACAAATTACACAATACGGGATTCTTTGACCTCCTCCCCGTCCTCTTCCTCTTCCGCGAGGTGGACGGCCGCTTGTTTCCTTGGAAATTCTCTGTTGTTGTTGTGGTATGGTCTTTGGCTCATTATTCGTCGTATTCTTCTGATAATTCAATTGTTGTTGAAGGTTGTTCACTTGACGATAGTTTTGGTTGTTTCTCTGATTGTAAGGTTGCCTCATCGGCTGAGCTTGCCTTGGGTTGTTTTGGTTTATGTTGGTTCTTCGCGCTTTGCGCTTTGAAGGTCGTCTTCGATCTTGCGAACTTTCGCATTTCTTGACATTGCGTTACCATCTTTGGTGTTTCTCTTATCGAGATGGAAAGCACATGGGCCAATCTGCAGACCTTGTATTATTGCTTTGCGATGACTACGTCGTCGGAAGCATTTGGCACTTGCACTCTCAGCTGAATCAGCCTGTCTAGATATGATGACAATAGCTCTCCATCCTCTTGCTTGCACGTCATTAGATCTCTGGTGGTTTTCTTTTCTGTTTGAAACCCTTGAAAGGTCGAAAGCATTTCCTCCTTGAGTTGTCCCCGGTTTGGATCGACAATGGCCTTAGAGATGTGTACCATTCATAACCAACATCTTCTGCCTCCATGATGAACGATTTTGCTAAAGTGGTGGAATCCCCTCCGGACGAATGTACTGCGGCTTCGTAACTTGCCAGAAACTTCCGAGGATTTGATTTCCCATTGAAAGGTGGTAGCTTTGGTTTGTAATTTGCTGGCCATGGGTGCCTTTGTAACTCCGGCGAAAGTGGAGAAGTTGGGTCCAAAGTGATTTGTTCCATCGGCCTTGGCTGAATATTCTCTTGAAAGAAATTTGGTGGCATTTGAGGTGCCTGAAGATGAGCTGACTGTAGCTGAGCTGCCTGAAGCTGTTCTATCTCTCTTTGAAGGGCCATCCTTCTTGCTTCCGCTTCTTGTAATTGCTTCTTGAGTTAGAGCTTCTCTATTTTTGGCGCGACATATCTTGCTAGCTGATCGCGTTCTTCTTGAAGAGTTCTGATTTTCCCTTGACTTTATTTGAGTTGCTTCGTGAGTCGGCATGATCATTCACCTGAATATCATCTTCCTTAGTTGTTCGTCTTACCGATCTTCCGGCTCGTCTTGGTTCTAATTTTCATCTTCCGACGTCGCTTCTGCGAGCGGAACTATCTCTCTTGCAAGATCTGTTGCTGGAACTTCTGCTCCGGCCGAGGTGCCGGCATCTGCCTGTTGTTCTGACTCTTTTGCGGAAGGTGAGAGGGTAGCGTTGGCTTCTCCTGTCGCCTTCTTCCGTCCTCCCTTCGGTGGCATGGTTGTGTCGAGCAACAACCACGGGTGGGCGCCAATGTTGGTGTTCGTTCCAAGGACCGAACACCAGCAAGTGTTGACCGAAGACCAGAACGAATATAAAGGCGAAAGTAAATGATGAAAGTAAACAACGAATGCTTACAGCGAAATGAAACAAACAGCTTTATTCCATTCCAGCATCGGTCCGTTTACAAGGTGCCCCTGGGGGTCTATTTATAGTAGTCCGTAGACTTTTACATGACCAAAATACCTCTGAACCTAAACTTCCGTCCTTGACGCAGCGGAGGGCAGAATTGTCCTTCTCTCCCTCGAACCGACCTTCATGGCCACCTCCCAAGGCCTGGACGAACCCAAAACGGCCCAACTCAGCCCACGAAGCTTGGCCCATCAACCACCTGTCATAAATCAAATACCTGAACAAGACAATAAAACCAAGTTGGGAACCGAAACCCATTTTACCCTCAGCTCTCGACTCTAGCGCGAAAGCTGTGACTCACTCAGCTTTCAATTTACGATAGCGTGATTGAGACGAAAGCTGAGGCTTACTCAGCTTTTGATTGGTGAAAGCGCGTCTGAAAGGCGGAAGCTGAAGTCCACTCAGCTTTCGATTTACGATAGCGCGACTGAGACGAAAGCTGAGGCTCACTCAGCTTTCGACTGGTGAAAGCACGTCTGAAAGGCGGAAAGTGAAGTCCACTCAGCTTTCGATTTATGATAGCGTGGCGAGACGAAAGCCGAGGCTCACTCGGCTTTCGGCGGGTGAAAGCGCGTCACGAAAGGTGGAAGCGAAGTCCACTCGGCTTTCGCCTTTTGGAAATGATATCGATAACCAACTTTCGCCGTAGCTTTCGTCGGCGGCGGCTATGAGAGAAGGAAACCGCGGACGACTTACGCCTTTAGCTTTCGGCGGCGTGCTGGCGAAAAGGGGATGGATCACTTCTGATCTGCCCCCAACTTGTAGGTTAACCTTGTAAGTTTTCTCCTGCTGTGGATAAAAACAGGATAGTGTACGATTAGTTTCTCCCTGTCGGGCAACTACATTGCAGATCGGGTGGCACTCCTAAGGAAGAACCGGTCATTCTTCTTCTGCCGCACCACCGACAAACTAACCAGTCACCCTTGCACCATCTTTTGCTTCGCTTATGGCCAAACCACTTCATGACTACTCCGTCCCTGAAGTCGCCAATGTGCCCATTGGACCCGTCGGGCACCGGCAACTTTGAGCTCGGGACTGGCCAAATCAAGATGGTACATGCAAGCCCGTTCTGTGGCTTGCCAAGTGAGGATGCAAATGTCCGTCTACGACACTTCCTTGAGCTATGTGACACCATTGTTATCAAGGATGTCACATCAGACGCCATCAGAATCCATTTGTTTCTCTTCTCCCTTGTGGTGAAGGCGAAACAATGGTTCTATCAAGACAAGGAAGTTGTCAACACGCGGAACAAATGTTCCACGACATTCCTCACCAGATTCTTTCCTATGGGCAAAGCCAATGCCCTAAGAGAAAGAATCATCAATTTTCAGCGGCATAAACCATCCCGAGGCATGGGAGAGGCTACAAGAATATATCCTGGCCTACCCACACCATGGTTTGGGAGATTGGCTTGTGCTCCAAAATTTCTGCAAAAAGGGATGTGACACCCTTGTTGAAGGAGCACATTGATGCCACTGCTGGAGGGGCATTCCCTCACTCACCATAGATGAAGCCATTACACTCATCGACAAGATGGCTGCTAACCAAAGGTGGAGTGAAGAGAAGTCCCAAGAAAGCATGCATACCGAGAAGGAGTCGTTTATGCTTGCTACAAAGATGGATCTACTGTTCAAGAGGCTTGACGTGCATACAGTCGACAAAGAAACACTGTACAACACTGTCAAGTCCATGGACTCACATATGACTTGCGATGTTTGTGGCATTATTGGACGCCCGGGGAATGACTGCCCCGAGACTCATGAAGACACTGCCTACATCAACAACGGGTTTCGCGAACAAGGAGTCCATAACGGGTGGAATAACAAGTTGCACCCACAACACGAAGGAGGTATGGCAGGTAGAAGGGTCAACATCCGCATCTACTTCTCCAGGCATGGATGTAGCAGCATCAAGCAAAAAGTGAGGGATGAGTCCTGCTCATAGGACTTTAAAACTGTGAGTCCTTGCCGAAGCTAAATCGTTAGTTATCCTTCTCTGTTGGATGAATCTTGTTCATCTTTTCATGCTTCATTTCTCTACATTGGTATGTTGTGGTTTGGAGGTTGATCATGCAAACCTTAATCTAAGCATGGTGCTTAGTTTTGGTTTGTTGATCATGCTTCTATAGGCTCTTTTGAATTGAGCGTGGTGCTTAGGTCAAAAGGTCTTCCTTAATCTTGCTAGACATGGTGTCTAGTTTGATCATTGAACCAAACTGCTAGTGTAAGAGTTTTGTTGATCATATGGACTAACCTTGCGGGAAGTTATCAACTTCACAAGGGTAAGTTTTGAGATGACAACGAGAGATGAACTATTATTTTTGTTTTAGTAAAAATAATAACAATAAGCACGGCAACCCCAAGTATTGTTGTCTTGTATCTCAATTTTACAAAAGACAAGCACTGGGGGAGTCTCCCGAATGCTCAAAAAAGGAGACCACAAATCATAAATCGGGCCACGGTGACCAACGACTAGCAACATTCACGACAAGCCATAAATGGTGAGTCGGAAGCTAGCTTGGGGGAAGACTCCCACACGGGAGAAAAGTCTCACTTCACGGACTATAAACGGTGAGCCACGACCGATAGGACAATCGGTAAGTTAACTTTTTATATTGCAAAAAAAATATATTTTTTATTATTAATTATACTTAGTCTTTGTCAAATAAAGTTCTATCGTGCTATCATTGATCCTGCTTTAGTATGATGTTTTGGAATGTGTTTTGTCCCATAGACTTGTAGCTTGAGCATGGTGCTTAGGTTGCTAGTTTACCTTGGTCAACTCTGTTGATCATTGAAACAGATTGCTAGTAGAAGCTTCGGTAGTTTGTTGTGAGCTAACTCATGCAGGATGGTCCTCAATCATAAGGAAGTCCTGAAGACAGACTTAAGGTAAAACAAAATAAATTGTTACCTCAAAAATAAATCAAGGGCCCTCGTTTCCAAGCAAGCTTGGGGGAGGACCCCCAATAAGAGGTACACATTCAAAAAAATAATAATAAATATTTGTTTTGTTTTATACTCATCTTATGAATAAATGTTTTTCACTCTATATATATGTGCCATGAAAATATTTAGTTCTACCCTTGTTGATATGATAAATAGTTGCTCTGTCTCATGTTTTTCTTGTACTCAATTCATAATCGAGCTTTCTCTAAAGTTTGGGTTTATCGGCTAAGAATATCTCATCCTAAAAACCTGAGCTAATGGGTTGCATATGCTTGATTTTGTCTAAGTTATTGCTCAGTATGATATAGTGCCATAGACACCGCTATGATTTTACTCTGAGTAAGACTTGACGTCTGGAGGTTTTATTTCAAAAATTATAAAAACATAAGTTCCTCGATGATTATGAAATTCCCACCAAGGCCATATGATTTATCTTTAGTACGAAACCTTCATACGCTGCTTGTTCGTACATTGAGTTCGGTCGGATCGTTATTACCGACGCGAGATTATGACCTTGCACCCATGATTTGAGATTCACTTGTATCCATCAAATAAACTGCCGACTCTTACCCTGAGAGTCACGCACAAACATGCATCCATCCCACCAAAAATGCCAACTCTTACACTGAGAGTTGCGCATTATTCCACTCAATAAAAAGTGCCAACTCTTACACTGAGAGTTGCACACCAGTCCACCACATAAAGATGTCGGCTCTTATCCTGAGAACCGCGCATTCCATAATCACCAAAATCTGCTCTGTGCATTCCAATCATGAGATCTCTCTCCTCATGCACTATTCATTCTCCAAAAGAGAGCTATGGGCTATGCTTATTTGTTCTTCCATAAAAAAAAGAGAGATTACTAAGGGGCACATAAGAGGACAAGGGTCCCATTAAGTAGACAAACGGGAAAATTATAGGTCCCCCGTTAAAAAAAGAGAAAAAAAAGAGAGAAAGAAAAGAAAAGAAAAGAAAAGAAAAGAAAAGAAAGAGAAGAAAAGAAAAGAAAAGAAAAAAAGAAGAAAGAAAGAAAAGCATAGATCTTTAGTGTACTTCTCATAGCCCATGCTCTCCCAAAAATCCCCGTCCACTAATAAAGAGAGAATCATGATGCATAAGAGTAGCCAAAAATACCACATAAATTAGGAACCATCCATCTTCCCACACACTTGCACATCTCAATCAAGGTGTATGGCTTAATCTCCGTATGGTTCGATCCTTGACCTTACAATACATGTGATATAAGTATGACCACTTTCATACCTACCCAGAGCTCCACTCTCAGCCTTAGTGGTAGGATAGAAAAAGGCAATATCTCAAAATGCCTTTGGTGAGAATTTCATACACATTGAGCGATTGAGAGAATCATAAGAGGAACTTGTGCTTTATTTTACAAAAAAATTCAAAACCCTCCAGATAGATGGTTGAT
This sequence comes from Themeda triandra, assembly GCA_018135685.1. NCBI lineage: Eukaryota > Viridiplantae > Streptophyta > Magnoliopsida > Poales > Poaceae > Themeda > Themeda triandra. The sequence goes on from JAENPR010000793.1 coordinate 94,267, forward strand.
CTTAGGGTGAATGATAAGCAAGATCTATGAATCTGTTCTACTTTGCAATCGCCAAGGCGGGGAAAGGTTGAAAAGCCCCATTCAGTTTCAGGATAATAACAGGTGGATAGAATGCTGATTTATTCAAATTGCAGTAGAAAACTTTATTATGAACTTTGTACATTTGAAACATGATCGGCATAGTAGCAACTCCCGATCAACAACCTAAAGCCCTCGGGACGAGCAAAGGGTAAGCTTGGGGGATCTTGTTGGCGGTCCTTATCGACGATTTTATACCGCCAATATAAGATTAAAAAGGGAGAATTATTTATTTTTATACACATATACTTTTGCTATTGACCGAATTCCACTTGTAGTGGCGAATTATCACTTTGTAGGAAACATGGCCATTTGCAAGAGGAATTATAAAGAAAGTACGCCTTCTGACAAGGCGTAGAAGAGAGTCAAGGAGAGAACCCCACCTACCCAGCAATTCGGGGCCAAACCACCAACATGGGAGAGGCATAGCCCAAACACCAAATCATGGTCGAGTTTGTCTTGGGCTGCACGAACATGTTCGGGTAATTTGGACGCCACGGATTCATACGAACTCCGATTGAGGCAAACGACCCGGCCACGCGAAGCTAACGACGAGGCCCACGTGCCTGCAAAAGCTGAGGCCCAGCCGAGCTACCCTTGGTGCGGCCGCGCCAAGGGAACAAGCGCGCCAGCGCGGGAACCGATCGGGCCAAGCTTCGTTTGGAAGGTGCTATGGCGGTTCCAGGGTGTTTCCATGTATAGCTACGCCGAACCGTCCTAGTTGGACTATAAAAGGGGAGAAGAAAATATTTCCACACACACACCTCATTTGGAGCCACCTCCTCTACCTCCTCTTGTATTAGATTAGTATTAGTACTATGTTTAGGAGCAAGGCAAGGCTAATTGGAGAGCTTGTCTCCTTGGAAGAAAGAGCGACTCTTGGTATGAATACTATGAAGAATTCTTCCATATTCAAGTTCTCATATCTTTTATATAGCATTGCTTATGAACTAGAGTATAGTCTTGATCATGTTATATTCGATATTCATAGACTAGACCAAAGTTCTTATGAGTATTTCATTACATGTTTATCGTTGTTCTTCATTGTTCATATGCTTTATATGTTTAGAAGTATCGATGAGAATGGAGTAGCGGTCCGTTGTTCTTTCGGGTTTGCCTATGTTCTAGCTCGTCCATCCGTAGGGTGGGAGTCCATGGGGGACATAGGTAGTTCCTTAGTATGCGGGCGTGGTGTCCAGATGCGAGGGGGCCTTCGGATATGACGGCATGCCATGGTTGAGGGTAGGCGGCGGGTGGTGGCGGCCTGTCCGTCCCTCATAATCCCCAGCGTCCGCATGTCGTGTAGGAGTTCGTAAATGCCTCTATCGTGGCCAAGTGCACACGGGGGTCTCCCTTTGTTGCTCTAGGCGACTTATTTCTAGACTTGTACATCATATGACATGAACTTGTTCATTGCAAGGCTATATTAGAACATGCTGCTCCACCTAGGATCATTCTTTTATTCTTTATATTCTTTCATTCTTTGTTTACATTTCATTTCTCTTTTTATCCCTGAGGTTGGCTCTAGTGTGTGTCACACTATCTTAAAACTATCATGACTTACCACTACCATACAATCATCTTGTCCATATCCCTACTCTTGTACCATGCCTTCCTACGGGAAAATATAAATAACAATACCCGAATACTCCCGGGTGAAGTGCTACAATGATAATTCCGTGCGCTTGCGGACTTGGTCTGTAAACAATCAGAACTATCGTTGTGGTATTTCTTGGTGACATTGCTAATTCTAGCAATGACGTTAAGAAATGCCAACAAGCATTTCTGGCGCCGTTGCCGGGGATGGACTTAAAACCTCCATACTTGGTGATTGCGCTAAGAAATGTCAACATTGACCCTGGATTCGATCCTATTAAAACTCCTAGGTTGACGCTTTCCCCGGCAACGGTGCCAGAAATGCTTGTTGGCATTTCTTACCGCAACCACCAGAAGTATGGCGGCAACGCCGAAGATGCCAGGAGGGGTAATTCTATATCTATTGGATATTCCGCAAGCACACAGAATGTACCACTGTAGCATTTCATCGAGGAGCATTCCAAGGTTGTCGATTTATATTTCTCCCAAGAGAAAGCCGTAGCTAGGAGTTAATAGGGGAAGGAGATCCAGGTGTCTATAATCTAGTATCACTAGTGGAAGAGGGATAAATGGGATATGTAGAAAGGATGGATCAAGAGGCTGGCAAGAGAGTCTAGAAGATAACTAGTGGAGTAGCAGCTAGGTGAGAGGGCAACGAGAGAGTGTAAGATTCCTAATGTATCTTGGCTTTACTTCCATGAATTAGTTCTAGTGTTTAGATCCTGGCCTAGCTATCCTAAACATACGTGAGAGTTAACTCACCCTCCTGCTGTGGCCGATAGGCGAAACGGGTGTGTCACAGCACAACCCTGAGGCGGCTACCAATTCTGGCCTACTATTATTTGCAACTTGCCTAAGAACACTACAAGAGAACTCCAAGGTCCCGGAGAGGTCTGTCACACTTCGCTCTGGGAGTTCTTGAGTGCGACAAGAAGTTCACAATGGCAGACCTAGTCTAGACACCACGTCTACACTAATTCTACTACTCTAGGCCTGGTGAAAGGCTTCGAGCACTTCACTCAAGGCAAAGCAATGTGCCAGCAGAAAGGTTGTATACTTAAGATAAACTAAGGCAGAAAGTAAAAACTAGCACTACTCAGAGGAAAGCAAAGGAAGAATAATATATTAAATGCTGAGAATCTTACTAGAATAGGGGGAAGACATACCAGACTCTCCAGAAGAAGACTCCAGGGACCCCGAGCCTCGCTCGACTCACTCTAACTCCCACACTACTACTACTACTACTACTACTACTACTACTACTACTACTACTACTACTACTATAATGGACTACATAGCTTCACATGCTCTCAAGAGGCTTCTCCTTGATGATCTGAATGATAGGGAGTGAGGGGGTATTTATAGTGGAAGGTGGAGTAGGGGCTACTCCACCGCCACGTCATCGATCCGCGTGATGTTCCCTCCTTGCCCTTGGATCAAACCGACTTCAAATGGACGCCTGTGAGCAAGGGACATGTGGAGGCCATGCAGGAAGTCGGTGGGAGGCCAACCGACCTTTGGTGGGCTGACACCCCAGGTTGGACGACCTAGGTTTGACTGCCAAGTGGGCCCCACCAGCCTTCTAGAAGGTCCTGAGGTCGGTGGGATGCTTGGCAAGGTGGAATCCCACCAAAGTCAGGTCGGCTGACCTAAATTCTATCGTGGGCCCACCAGCCTTGCTCCACTGCTGTCCCCACATGTCATAGAGTGTGTCTCCCAGATTTGAGCTCGTTTGGACTCTTGGTTGCTTCCATGTGGACCTATGGATCCATGTGCTAAGATATTGGTCTTTGCAAGGAAGAACACTTGTGATCCAAGGGTGGCACTTCCTTGGGACTGTATTGGGATGATTCTGGTGTTCTTGCGGTGTCTGAGATGGTCCCAAAGCTAGGTCGATCGACCTACCTTTGGTGGATGTTGGCATTTCTTAGCGCAACCACCAGAAGTATGGCAGCAATGCTAGAGATGCCAGGAGGGGTAATTCTATATCTATTGGATATCCCGCAAGCGCACAGAATCTACCGCTGTAGCATTTCACCAAGGAGTATTCCAAGGTTGTCGATTTATATTTCTCCCAAGGGAAAGTAGCTAAGAGTCAATAGGTAAAGGAGATCCGAGATGTCTATCATCTAGTTTCACTAGTGCTAGTGGGATGAACTAAGTGGATAGGAAGGATGGATCAAGGAGTTGGTAAGAGAGTCTAAGGGGTAACTAATGGAATAGCAGCTAGGTGAGAGGACAACGAGTGAGTGTAAGATTCCTAATGGGTCTTGGCTTACTTCCATGAATTAGTCCTAGCGTTTAGATCCTGACCCAGCTATCCTAAGTATACGTGACTAGAGCATCATGCTAGATAGAACAGTTTTGGGATGTTGGAAGATAGAACAGTTTTACTCTAGCACTCATGGGGCTTATGGCATTAACTTAGTCTTGGGATGTTGGAAGATAGAACAGTTTTGACTAGAGCATCTAGTTTTCTCATTCTTTTAGCAAGTTTCATGCCAGAGGCTTTTGATAAGTTTTCAAAAGAAGTCTTAATGTTCCTCAAATGGTTTCTCTCAAGTCACTCAAGTGGTGTATGAATCCTCACCAAGGCACATCATGTGTTTGCCTTTCAAAGACATCCTATCTCTAATAAGGCTTTATGTGGAGCTTAAGTAGGTATGTCAAGGAATAGCGTACTTGCAAGGCATATGTTGTCTTAGTTAAGAAAAATTGAAATCTTGGACCACGCGAGTCTTATCATATCCTTAGATCAAGATGTAAGATGATATGAATGGAATGGATGAATGTAGTGAAATGGTAAGGTAATGAGGAAAAGATGGATGTATGGTAGATGAGGTTGCTCCTTTATTTGATTCTATCTCTCTCTCTCTACTTCTATTGAGACAAGGCTAGCTCTCTCTCTCTCTTTTTTTTCTTTCTCTTTTTTTCTCTTTTTTTTAAAGCAATAGAAGCCTAGCCTTTTTGGGATGTGTCTCACCTAACAAATGATAACTTTGAGAGAAGATTTCTAACTTTGAAACATGGAGCAACCTATATGATGGAATTGGTGAAGGTGCGTACTTCCAGTGTAGAAGCAGCACAAGAATGGTGGTATGGATGATGATACGTGCTCCCAGGGTAGGAGTAGCATAATGATGGATGGTGAGATGCGTACTCCCAGGGTAGGAGTAGCATAAATGATGGATGGTGAGATGCGTACTCCCAGGGTAGGAGTAGCATAACAATGGTAGTCAGATGCGTACTCCCAGGGTAGGAGTAGCATGGTTGCGTACTTTCGGATTGGAAGCAGCATATTTGGTGGTCTGTGGATCTTGATCTTAGGGCCATGACAAACCTCTAACAAACGTTCTACAAGTCTTAACCAAACTCAATGCAAGCAAGTAGCTTATATAGAAGGCTTATGGATATATTAAGATATATATATGGCCGTGGTAGGAATTTCAACACCATTGAGGAACAATTAAGTTTTTTATTCATTTTAAAAGGAAATCTCTGGCAATCATGCGTGCTTAGAACAATAGGGTAGAGCTCCTATCTTAACTATCTCATATCTCACAACAACTTAGACTTTGTTTTAGCACTTGCAACCCACTAAGTGATCAAGTTCATGGTGGTTAAAGGTGCCAAGTAATCCATACTTAGAGAAGTGCTAAGTTGTAAACAAGCATTAGAGAAACATTAACTAGCAATTTAGCAATCATTTCCACAGGAAGAAGAGTACTCGTGAAGCATGATATAGATAAGCCTTTTTATTATAATCAAACTTTTATTTTATAATGCACTAAAGTAAATAAAGGAAAATGCAAGATAGAAGACATACCTTGGATAAACGTACCTTAGTGGGGAGAGGATCTCCCCAAGCTTGGCTTTTGCTCATCTTGTATAGGCTGTAGAGGTTGGGCGTTTGTTGAGCCAAGCTTCTTGTTGTCAATGAGGTCGTCCATGTCCATCTTTTGATGGCGCCTCTCTCCACCCCCATGGGTAAGGAGTGCGCACTGCGGGAGTGTGATATGGCAAGTCTTCATATGGACGTTGAATGTCCATGGACTTTACCTCATCATCTCTTCTACACTTTCACCTACAGGGTCTGCTTATTCCTGCAACACTTTGGCTTCTTGCCTGTGCGGTCCAAGAGGGCCAGACATGAGGCTGCTCTTGGACTCTCTTACTCTCAGTGGAGGTGCGCAAGGCATTTATTGGAGGGAACAACTTCTTCTCTTAGCTGCAAAAGGTGAGACAACACAAGGACATGCTAGGAAAACAAAGATTAGCATTAGCATTAGTCCTCCCAAGTGATAGTGGTTCTTGTGGGGCATAGTCACTCCCACAGCAGGGTGTGCTAGTGGGTAGTGACACATGCCACACTTGCTCGTTGAGCAAGTCAAACTTCTATTGCTATAGGAAGAAGGGCTCGCAAGTGTTCACGGGGGAAAAATAGTACCTCCTAGGTCGACTGACTCAGGATGCTCCTCCCCTTGCTCTGTGCCAAAGTGGGAAGTGAGTGGAGGTCACACTATGTTGGGTGCATTCCTAAAACATCTCTCTTTTTCTCTCGTTAGGAGCATGCTCATGGCATCCCCCATCTTAGAGAGAGAAGAGAAGGCAATGTGAGCTCAAGATGATTCTAAGTGTGGATTTGGGCTGACATTGCAAGGTTGTTCACAGGGGGAGAAAGGCAAATGGTGAAGTCTCAAAGCTAAGGTAGGCTGATCTCCCCTAAGCACAACTAAATGTTCTATTGGACTATAAGTAGGGAATCCTGATGAATCCATCTCTAAATTGGCACAAGGTGGGGGGTCGGCCGTCCCCCAAGCTTGGCCTCTCAACACTCTCAACCTTTTGCCAGGAGAGTGAAGGCTAGGTGTGGATCAGAGGTAGTGATATTTCAGTGATTCCCTAGTCTAGTGCTTGGTGAACGATAGAAGGTGATTGGCAAAACTGGGGACATGGCTCGAGTGATTCCCATGAACCATGGGAACACTCAAGCATGTCTCGCTGACCACTTTGCAGATATGAGCTGGTGGTTTGGTCCCAAGGTGAAGAGGAATATCTATGCTAAGAGTGATGGACCAAGGGACCATTTCTTTCAATGTTTGGCTAGCATAGTGTGTATAGGATTCATTTGTGAGGTGAGTAGAAGACAACAGGATGCCCATGGGGTTCATGCGTGGGTCGGTCGACCCACACTTGGAGACCCCTTGAGTATCCAAGTGTTGTCCCTAAATCTACACATCTAGCCAAAGTGAAAGGAGCATAAGTAAGCTCAATGGTGGGATCGGCTGATCCCTACCTTTGGTGGTCTACCAGCTCAAAATCTTAGTGCCAGTTGCTCTCAAGGTTATGCTTGGCTTAGTGGCTTAATCGCTCTTGCTCAGCTAAATGGGATGGTGAGTTTCTTCATCTTCTTAGCTAAAGCAAGGGATGAGAGTGAGGGAGTCTAGCTTCTAAGATGTAGGTTGACAGTTTCCTGTCTTCCTTTTCTTGTGGCATTTATACTATAGCTATATGATCACACATACCGAGAAGTTGGAAGGAGGTAGGCCCAACCACTAGGTCGACCGACCCATGGTTGGCCTCCCCAAGCTTGGCAACACTCCCAAACACAAGCCAACTAAATGCACCAAAAGTTTGTTTGCTTAAAGCTGCGAGAATTTGCCAAGCTAGCTTCATCTAGATGTTCGAGGAAGCCTAAGAAGCTATACATGTCATGATTTTAAGATTTAAGCTTGAGCAAGTCATGAACATGGCATGGCAAAGCAGGGGGCAAAATTGGCAGATGGGTGGCACCAAGGCTGGGTCGGGCGACCCAGCCATGGGCCCCACCTGGTCCCCAAGTTGCTCAGCACGTTAAGCAAAAGGTTGTCTCTATATTATTTTTTTCCTTTTTTATATGCATTTGGAAAGGGAAATGTTTTTGGGTTTTTGGTTATGGCTACTACTACACTAAGCTTGAGAAGGCTTGGAACACTAAAGAGAAAAGAGAAGGCCAAGTGAGCTCGAGATGATTCTACTAGTTTTGCTGTGGTATTGAGCTCAACTTGGGGTGCTAGTTATAGGGGTGAAAGGGCAAGGCAAGGCCTCCCAAAGGGCAGGTCGGCCGACCTGGCCCTGGCCCCTATGCAGCATGCTCTCCCTCTGACAAGAAATCTATCCTAGTGTTTGCAAAAGGTCACTCGCATTGGACCATAAACCTGGTCGGTCGACCAAGGTTTGTGTCCCCTAACCACTTTAGTCAAAGTTAGGTAGTCTGGCAAGGGTGGTGGTGGTCATGGTCCAAAGTTGCTGAGGTTGCTTGGATTCCTATGTCTAGTGTTTGGTGAAAGAGAAAATGAGAAAGCAGAAGTGGAGACAAGCATCAAAGTGATTCCCATGAACCATGGGAACACTTAAGTATGCGTTGCTACTCCCTATGCTGGCTTTGGCTGGTGGCATGCTTCCTAAAGCATTCAAGATGCTCAAAGCGGCATCCTAAGCTAAAGTCATGAGCAATGAACCATCTCTCCTCGAATTCTGGCTAGTGTGGTGGGTATAGGATCCTTGGTTGTCATCATTGGGAGACAGCAGGGTGCCTAGTGACACCAAGTCCAGGTCAGTCGACCTGGGCTTTGGGGCCCTAGAGCATCCTATGCTGCTCCTTGGATCCCTGCTTCTAGCCAGAGTGAAGAGAGAGGTGGCGGACCCCACATGACAGGTCGGTCGACCTGGCCATGGTGGCCCCACCAGCTCAGCTTTCCTCTAATCACTCTTCTCAAGTTTTATTACCTATGTCTAACTTATTTTGTCGAAATAAAATATGCAATTCTAAAAGTAAACATGCAATTGAAAGGGAAATGCAAAATTGAAATGCAGAAAGTAAACATGAGATAACTACTGAAATACCTTATCAGCGAGGGCTCCATGTTTTAGGTCCATAGAGCAGGACCTCTCCATTGACTATTGAGCTTGAATGTGCATCATTCCATCCTGGAGATGGATGGGGATGGTTGCACTTTGCCAAACCTTCGAGATCTCCATTCTCTTCTTGATCAAGGTTTCATTCAATGTTCACCGCATTTGTGAATCTATCTCAACAACTTACCCTTATGGATTTGAACTTCCTACAGGGGTTAGTCCAGGCATACAACCAAAGTCTACACTAGTAATTTTCTGGTTCGATTAATCAAACATGACTCCATGTCTTATTTGATTAAGGTAGGCGGATTAACCTAAGCACCATGCTTAATTTAAAGGACCTATGGAAGCACTCTAGAAGCAGAACCAAACCAAATCATACTAGAGTGGAATATGGAATTAGGAAAATGAAGCACAAAGAATCACAAAAGGTTTGAATGACATCCTTGGATCAAGTCATCACTCACAATCTGTGATTGGATTATGAGTGATGGAGCCGTTCCGTCACTAATGATGAGAAAGGTTTCTCTTGACGGCGACTTCTTCTCTGTTGGTTTAAAACTACCGCTTCGTCTTTCCCAAAAGCAAGAATGGGAAAAGGTGAAGTTAGATGGCTTTTGTGGAGGTATTCTAACGATAGAAGTCCTACACACCTACAGGAAATATTGGAGATGGGCATTGGTGTTCCGTGTGGTTTCCCACAAACGGGTTGGCTTGCACCATAATGATGAGCACGAGACTCAAAAGTTGCATCCCCCAAGCTAAAGGTTTGTGAACCCATAGTGACATAGTCGGCTAGCGGTGCAGAATAGTCAGGGATGATCTTTTGGGTCATGGCTTCTTTGATAACTAGCGCAAAGCCTCCTTCCTTGAACGGGTTTAGGTTCAAATGAACCCCGGAGGTAGAACTTGACAATGTCCCGTTCACCTCCACAACCGTTCATGCACCGTCTTGCTTCGAGAAGCAAGACAGGTGAGGGGTAACACCTTAACACTAATTGCTAACTAGACTGGTCACTAACCCTAGATTCGATCCTATTAAAACTCCTAGGCTGACGCTTTCCCCGGCAATGGCGCCAGAAATGCTTGTTGGCATTTCTTAGCGCAACCACAGTATGGCAGCAACGCTAGAGATGCCGGGAGGGTAATTCTATATCTATTGGATATTACGCAGCGCCGAGAATCTACCATTTGTAGCATTTCACCAAGGAGTATTCCAAGGTTGTCGATTTATATTTCTCCCAAGGGAAAGCTGTAGCTAAGAGTCAATAGGTAAAGGAGATCCGAGATGTCTATCATCTAGTTTCACTAGTGCTAGTGGGATGAACTAAGTGGATAGGAAGGATGGATCAAGGAGTTGGTAAGAGAGTCTAAGGGGTAACTAATGGAATAGCGGCTAGGTGAGAGGACAACGAGTGAGTGTAAGATTCCTAATGGGTCTTGGCTTACTTCCATGAATTAGTCCTAGCGTTTAGATCCTGACCCAGCTATCCTAAGTATATGTGAGAACTAACTCTAACTTTTTGCTGCGGCCGACGGACGAGACAGGATGCTAAAATAACGCACCACAGGCGACCCCCAAAGTAGGCCTAAAATCTAACCTAACAACACGCTCGGGAGAACTCCAAGGTCCCAACGGAAAGGTGTCACACTACACTTGTGGGCGTTCTGGGTGCGGCCCGGATGTTCACACTTTGCGAGATCTAGTCTAGACACCGCGCCTACACTATCTCTACTACTCTAAACCTAGACTAGGGCCTAGAGCACTTCACTCAAGAGCGACATACGCCCGCTCGGGGAGAGAGCAATGTGCCGGCGAAAGAATGTATACTTATGATAACTAAGGCAGAAAGTAAATACTAGTACTACTAAGAGGAAAGCAAAACAAGAATAATATATATTAAATACTGAGAATCTTTCTAGACCCAGAGGAAGACATACCAGACTCTCCAGAAGACGACTCCGGAGACCCCGAGCTCCGCTCGACTCACTCTAACTCACACACTACTACTATTACTATAGTGGACTACATAACTATATGGCTCTCAAGAGGCTTCTCCTTGATGTCTTACAAATGAGGGAGTGAGGGGGTATTTATAGCCCTAGGTGGAGTAGGGGCTAAGGAAACACCACGTCAGCGATCCGCGTGATCTTCACCATGCGCCTTTGGATCAACCGACTTCACAACCGACTTGAATGGAGGGCCAGGATGTGCTCCTGAGGTCGGTTTGGGACAACCGACCCAGGATGGGCCCAAACCCTCGGTCGGCCGACCGGGGCTTTTCACCCAATTGCCACGTGTCAGCTCTGGGAGGCTTCAGCATGTCAGTGGGAGGCCAACCGACCTTTGGTTGGCCCACTTTACAGGTCGGTCGACCAGGGGTCCAATCCCCTGGTGACATGTGTCACCTTCTAGAAGCATCCCAAGGTCGGTGGGACCGGTCCGGCGAGTGGGACCCACCGGGTCTGGTCGGCCGACCGAGTGCAGTCGAGTGGGCCCACCAGCCTTGTTGCACCATTGTCCCCACGTGTCATGGAGTGTGTTTCCGGCTCATTTGGAGTTTTGTCACATTTTCTTCATTTAAGCTTGTTCGTGCTTGATTTGTAGTTATGCACTTTGCACCCAAATAATGACATGTAAAAGTGGAACCAAGTGAAATTTACCTATGTCACTACTTATTTCTTTGGGTGCGGCTCGGATTGTGACAAATGTTGACGGCTTTCATGAGATGAAAACAAGGTCTAAATGCCGTCAACAGTGGAACCAAAGGGCCATCTTTTGCAGGTAACTTCACCATGCCATTCTAAGCACAATGGTGGAATTGGACCCACAAATGTCAGGTCGGCCGACCTGACCTTTGTGCTCATCTTTTACTGCTTGTCTTCGAGAGGCCATGACATTGATGAATGTGAAGTTGGTTTGTCCATTGGCCATCTTGGTTGGTGGTTCCATCTTCATTTGGAGCTTAGGACCTTTGGAAAGTACTGTTCTAAGTCTTTGCACCCAAATCGACTTGTACATGTGGAACTAAGTTATTTGTACCTATGTCACTACTTGTTTGGTGGTTTCCTTCAAGAAAGAACACTTTGTTGACGGTTGTAATGGGGTAAAAAGATACAATATCTCTTTGTCCAGCGCGCGCGCCCGAGGCGCGGGCATGCACGCTGGCCGTGCCTGCCCGATTTTCTTTCCACAATTTATCTGCTCAATTTCAAATTCAAACTTGATGGGGAATTTCCCGTTTGGCTGATTGATTTGCATGATTGATCCTCCAGGTTTGAAAATAAATCAAGAATAAAATAATTTTCAAAAATCATTTTATAAAATAGCTAAAACAATAGCATTTTCGGGGGATAAAATTATTTTGGAACAGAAATGCTTTTGCTTTTAAAAGAGAAAATAGTTTTTGAAAATATTTTTATTTGATAAGAAAGAATAGATTAATTAGCCTTAGAAAAAAATATTTTTAGGGCATAATTAAATCTATTCTATCTATTTCTTGATTAAAATTTAAATTGTCAGAAAGCTCAAGGATAGGTTTGAGATGCTGACCGTTCACTTTGAAGATGTTACCGTCATCGTCTTGAATGGTGATCGTCCCACGGGACGATGTGTTGTTGATGGTGTACAGTCCCTTCCACTTACTTCGCAGCTTTCCTTAACCGAATAGCTTTACCTTGGAGTTGAACATCAGGACTTGATCGCCCTGTCGAAAGGTCTTGAGCTTGATTCGGTTATCGTGCCATCTTTTTGTTCTTTCTTTATATAGCTTGGCACTTTGATAGGCCTTATCTCACCATTTCTCTAGCTCAGCAATATGTTTTTGTTGATTTCTACCAGCTATCTTGAGATCCATGTTCCGCTTTTAATTGCCCAATAGGCTCGATGCTCGAGCTCTACCGGCAAATGCCAACTCTTTTCGTATACCAGCTAGAAAGGTGACATGCCGATGGGGGTCTTGTAAGTAGTCCTATATGCCCAGAGTGCACCAGGAAGCTTACTTTTCTAGCCCTTCCCCATGTCATTGACCGTCTTCTGTAGGATGTTCTTGATTTGCTTGTTTGAGGTTTTGGCCTGGCCACTTGTCTGAGGATGATAGGGAGTGGCGATGTTGTGCTTAGCCCCAAGCTCCTTCAAGAATGCTCTGAATGTTTTGTCAATGAAATGTGATCCTCCATCGCTTATCACCATGCATGGTGTTCCAAAGCGAGGGAAGATGATTTCATGGAACATCTTTCTGGCATGCTTGGCGTCAGCTGCTCGACATGGCATGGCCTCCACCCACTTGGACACATAGTCAACAGCAACATGGATGTATTCACATTCTTGAGACTTCTGGAAGGGTCCCATGTAATCGATGCCCCACACATCAAATATTTGTATTCGAAGGTTGTAGTGGAGGGGCATCGCATTGCGTGCTATAATACCTTCTTGGCATTGGCACTTTCGACACCTACAAATAAATTCTTTGGTGTCCTCGTACATCGTCGGCCAGAAGAATCCACACTACCAGATTTTGGCTTGTGTGCGGAATACGCCATAGTGACCTCTGTACAGTGCCGGATGGCATTTCACGATGATTTGTAGCCCTTCTGTCATTTTCACACACCTCCTTAACAAGCCATCAGAACATACCCAATATAGATACGGGTCATCCCAAAGGTGACGTTGGCTTTTGACTTGCAACTTCCTTCTGTTTTTGCCCGGTGGTACGTATCCTGCAACCATGTAATTCATAATGTTTGCATACCATGGGTTGGAGTCCGTCACCTTCAGTAGCATGTCGTCGTGTTGGAAGTCATTTATAGGTAACTCCTGCATGTTAGTTACGCATATGCGACAAATGATCCGTAATGGTATTTTCTACTCCTTTCTTAACTTTTATTTCGAGGTCAAATTCTTGGAGTAAGAGAATCCAGTGAATCAAATGAGGTTTGGCGCCTTTCTTAGTGAGCAAATATTTTAAAGCAGCATGATCTGTATAAACGATAACTTTTGCTCCTACTAAGTAAGACCGAAACTTATCGATAGCGAACACGACTGCTAGGAGCTCTTTCTCTATGGTAGCGTAATTGAGCTGAGCTCCTGTTAGCATTTTGCTAGCGTAAGCTATTGCGTGATGCTTCTTATCTTTGGTTTGGCCAAGGACCGCACCAACAGCATAGTCACTAGCATCACACATGATCTCAAAAGGTTGAGACCAATCGGGAGGTTGGATGATCGGTGCTGAAATGAGTGCTTGCTTAACAGTGTGAAAAGCTTTCAAGCACTCATTTGTGAACTCAAAAGGTACATCCTTAGCTAGCAGGCTTGTGAGGGGTCTAGAGATTTGAGAAAAATCCTTGATGAATCTCCTATAGAACCCTGCATGGCCCAGAAAGCTACGGATTCCCTTAATATTCACTGGGGGAGGTAATTGCTCAATAACTTCTATTTTAGCCTTGTCTACCTCTATTCCCCTTTCTGACACCTGGTGCTCGAGGACGATGCCCTCGCGGACCATGAAATGGCACTTTTCCTAATTGAGTACCAGGTCCTTTTCCTTGCACCTTTGCAAGACCCTGTCTAGGTTTTCAAGACAATGATCAAAAGTTTTCCATAGACTAAAAAATCATCCATGAAAACTTCCATGATTTCTTCAATCATGTCCGAAAAGATAGACATCATGCACCGTTGAAATGATGTGGGTGCGTTACATAACCCAAACAACATCCTACGATAGGCGTAAGTTCCATAGGGGCATGTAAAAGTCGTCTTGCTTTGATCATCATGATGGATGGGAATCTGATGATATCCCGAGTAACCATCTAGGAAACAAAAGAAAGAATATTTTGCTAACCGCTCCAACATTTCATCAATGAAGGGGAGTGGAAAGTGATCTTTTTTTTGGCCACATTGAGTTTTCGGTAATCAATGCACATTCTCCATCCTGTGACAGTTCCTTGAGGGATAAGTTCATTCTTATCATTTTCAACGATTGTCATTCCTCCCTTTTTGGGAACCACTTGGACGGGACTAACCCAGTCGCTATGTGGTACAGGATATATGATCTCGGCGTGAAAAAGTTTTAGAACTTCTTTTTTCATGACTTCCCGCATCGCATTATTAAGCCTACGTTGAGGCTCCTGTGTAGGTGTACTAGTAGGGTCTATAGGAATGTGATGGGTATAGAGTGCTGGGCTTATACCCTTGAGGTCCTCTAGGGAGTACCCAAAGACCATACTATGTTTCTCTAAGATGGCTATAAGTCGGGTAGTCTCCTCGTCACTAAGCTTATCGCTAATGATGATAGGAGTTTGTGTGTCACCATTCAAGAAAACATAGCGTAGCCCTATGGGCAAGGGTTTAAGCTCAACTAGAGGTCTTGCTGGTTTTTCCTCCTTGGGTAACTCTATGGTTTCTCCTAGGTCGTCCTCCTCATCTATAAAGTGATGGGCATCGCGTTCTAGGGATGACTCAGGTGTTTTGCAAGAATAACCGACTTGATCTCCATGGGTACGCTAGGGAGTGGCTCAGTCATCGAGTTTTTAGCTTGAGTGACTTGGATAGAAAATGATTCCCTCCCTAAGTTAACATTTAACTCCTTGGTCTTTGATGGAGTATCAAAGAGTTTTTCCAGGGGGCGCCCAACTAAGATGTCAAAGTCCTGGATGTCAAAGACATGAAAGTCCAGGGCCATCTCAACATTGTCATGGTGGAGAGTTACGTTATGCATAATCCCTAGTCCTCTCAGGGTAGTTCGAGGTGCTACTCTGAGGGACTTGACTGTTGGGGCATGTGGTTTTTCTCCTAAATAGGTAAGTGCATAGGATTTTGGACATGATGTTCATTCCAACAGTGGGGTTATACAAAACATCCATCCATTCCCCTTGAACCTTGCATCGGAGGGGCGAAGAAGGAGCGCGAATCTGAATTTCTTCAGATGAAAGCTCTCCTTCGGCTACCCACTCTGAGCTCCTGATAGCGGTCAACTCCTTAATGGATTCTCTGAGAAAGAGTTCATTGAGAGGACCGCTAGGTGTGACAGGGACCGGTGGTCTCCTTTGACATGTGTAATTCGAGGTATTTCCAAAATCTTCAAAATGTTCATCCACGAATACAGAAAGTTCTGTGTGAAGGGAATCTTCCTCAGGGGCTTCTGGTTCGGGAGAGGGCATCTTTATCATAGGCTCGGCATCGGCCGAAGAGACGTCCTCTTTAATTAGCTCAGGTACAAACCGAATGGGTTCTAACGGGGAAGTGTTTTCTAGGATACGATCTAGAAGTTCCTCTCCTACCTCAGTGGTCTTATGTGTAAAAGACCCACTAGCAGTTGTATCGAGTAAAAGGGCAGACTCTTTGCTAAGTCCTAACCAAAAGTGCTGCAAGAGCACATGGTATGGGATAGACAAATCGGGACCTAACCTGGTTAAGGTCGTGAAATGATCCCAGGTTGCACCTATGGTTTCATTTTCTTTTTGTTGGAAGCTGAGGATTTCTTGTCGCAGGGAAGCGATTCAAGAATAGGGAAGAATACGAAACAAAATTTGTTTCAAAGTTCCTCCCAATCTCCATTTACCTTCCCTACATTATGGGCATACCATTGTCTCACCCTTTCATTGAGAGAAAAGGCAAACAATTTCCACCTCAACATTTCTTGTGACATGCACGATATAGTCGGGCAAGCACAAAGCTACTCAAACTCTGTAGGTGATGATAAGGGTTTTCATAATCCAAACCGAAAAGGCTTGGTCACGAACCATGGCTATGAATCCAGGTGGAGCTCGTAACTAGAAGCTATGACCGGCTTCGTGGATTGTGGCGGTTCAACGAGCTCACCCTTAGGAGCAAAAAGTTTTTGAATGGTGGGTTGCTCCATTTTATAAAAAGAAATTAAAAGAAAAGCAAAGATAGAACAAGGTACACGGGCAACTAGGCTTGGAGATAACTACGACAGCCGTTCCCCGGCAACGGCGCCAGAAATGCTTGTTGGTGTTTCTTAGCGAAAGCAGTAAGGTCTGTAAGCGCACAGAAATACCGTTGTAGCACTTCACCCGGTGGTAAGCGGGTATTGTATTTTTCTCAAGGAACAGCAAGGGAAGGTTTTCTCTAAACAGAGTTGCCCAGAGATAGGAGAGTGGTAACTGGGGTAGTGAGGCTTTTCTAATGGTTTTATCCTTAGAGAGGCTAGCTATGTCGCTAATTCCTTACTTTGGGCACTGGATTGCACCTGGTCTGCCAAGTCATGCCGACCTGTAGCTCTACGCCGCACCCAAACATGGGGAATTATGGAGGACGGACATGGTTGTCACCACCTGTCGTCTACCCCTCAACCATGGAGTGCGAGGCAAACGAAGGTAACTCCTAGCTCAGACACCACATCTATGCTATTCATTACAGCTCTAGCGTCGGCTAGGAACTTTCGTCTTTATCAGAAGTATTCTACTAGAACTATCACCACAAGGAAGATTGATGAACCCGCAAGAACTTAACGACAAAGGTAACTTGCTGTAAGGTAAAAACCAGAAGATAGACACGAACACTTACTTCAAGTAGTAAGATGCCGTAGAGGTACAAGTGAGGAGGAAGCCGACAAGTCCGGCACTCCACCCCGATGGAAGCTAGGCCCTCGGGAACACTCAAGAAGAGTTGCTTTGCTCTTGCCCCTCTCACTCCCTGCTTCTATTCTAGCTAAGAGCTAGGTGTAGTGGCTCCACTCTCTCTAGTGTAGACTTATGGAAGTGTGGGAGGTAGAACAAAAACTTGAAGAAAATTTGTTGTTGAATGAGAGAGAGAGAGCCTATGCTTAAATAGGTGGGAGAAGGTCAGTTTTGGAGGCTCAAATGACAAATTCACCCTTGCACTGCCTATCCCCTTGATTGGAGGAACCGCCTCCAGGAAAGTGGGGCCAGCCGCCCACCTGGTAGGGGCAAGTGCGCCCCGGTGCACGCGTGCACGGGTGGAGCCTCCCTCTGACCGACCTTGGCTGGTGGGCTCCATTCTGGACCTAGACCTGGCCCATGTTGGGGAATTTCGCTGATCGACGTCGGTTTGGCCTTTTTCCCTTTTATGGACTTGTTTTGAAGTGGGCTAAAATTGAAATAATCTTTTTATAAATATTTTTCCTCATTTCTTGGCCCATTCTTCATATATTCCGAGAGATGTCCTACAAAACAAGCCCATACGCCAAAACTATGGAATTTGTTAGATAAAACCCCTATTATCTAGTGTTTTGGTGAATTATAAACTAATGTTGGCGGGGTTAGAAAAGAGTTAAGGACCACCAATAAGAAGCCGAGCTTCTAAGCTCCCAAGGAGGGGGTCGGCCGACCCCCTCTATGGCAGGTGGGCCCCCTAGACACCCCACATGCCATGGAGTCTAGTCCAGGTGTTGGTTGAATTATTGTCATGTCGGTTCCTTTGTTATGGGCCCATGGATCCATGTGCTTTGATCTTCCAACATTGATTTCAAGCACACTTGTGATCTGAGGGTGGAGGTTGAGCTAGAAGTACTTCACTTGGATTGTGCCAGCATGGCATGGCCTGGGCTCACAGGACAGGGGTCGGCTGACCCCTTCCTTGTGGCCCCAGTGTGTCAGCCTTTGCACATTGCTTCTTGCTTCCATGGATCTGATGTTTATGTAGTCAACTTGTATTTCTTGATTGTAGCTACTTCTTCCCTTTTAGGCTTCTGGACACTAAAAAGTACTAGTACCTGCAACCAAATAATGATATGTACATGTGGAACCAAGTTATTTATACCTATATCACTACTTGTTTGGTTGTTTCTTCCCCAAAATGAGTATTTGGTTGACAGTTATGTTAGTAGAAAACAAGGTATAATTACTGTCAACAAGACCCCCCACACTTGAGTCTTTGCACGTCCTTGAGTAAAGGTTAGAGAAGAGTGAACAATGATTATGACATATCCAAGATAATAGTGAACATAAAGTGTTATTCAAGACATAGCTCATACAAATGGGTTATGTGGCAGTGTCTAGCATATATCCTTCAGAAGTTGAGAAAAGGAACAATTCTTAAATTTTGTTGATGAGGATTAAGCTACATATTTTACTCTTCATAATCTCGTCAACTGGGCATAATCAAAGGAAATTCGGCATAGCATAGGCATTTTACCACTAATAAAGTTCCACATGTACTCTTAGTATTTGGATTGCAGGTACATTCGTATTTCAGGGAAAACAAGCTCCACAAACCATCCAGAAGAACCAAACTCAAATCAGCAAGTAGAGCACTCCAGAACACGTGGGGACTGAGGTGGAACAAGGCTGGTGGGCCCACCTCACCAGACCCTGGTCGGCCGACCGGGGGTTGGTGGGTCCAACTGTCGGCCATGCTCCACCGACCTTCCACTGCTTCTAGAAGGTGCCACGTGTCAGCAAGGGGAAGAACCCCAGATCGGCCGACCTGGGGGGTGGACCCACTCGGGGTCGGTTCACTCCACCGACGTTCCCTGCACATCCTGGACGTTGATTCAAGGCGGTTTGAGGTCGGTTGGATCCGAAGGTGGAGAAGCCACTTCACGCGGATCGATGACGTGGTGGTGGAGTAGCCCCTACTCCACCTCCCCTATAAATACCAGCTGCATCCACCCACTCTAGACATCATCAATATAGAGATCAATGTGGATCCCACTCTAGTTATATTCCAGTTATAGTGTTAGTGTTAGTCTAGTGTGGGAGTTAGAGTCGAGTCGAGCGAAGCTCGGAGTCTCCGGAGTCGTCTTCTGGATAGTCTGGTATTCCTCTTTATCTTTCCTCTTGTAAGACTTTAGCATTTAATATATTTACTTTTCCTTTACTTTTCTGAGTATTTACTTTTAGTATTTGCTTAGTATAGTATTACTCTAGTAGTAGTATTATAGTGTGCTAGCCTGTTTAGTGGTAGTAGTTCACTAGATAAATTAGTCTTGTCTGGTTGTTTCCATTGCATTAGGTCCTGACAGACTAGAGCTTAGGCTAAGACGTATATTTAGCTTAAGTTGTAGGCGTTAGTGTGAGCGTGGTGTTCAGACTAAACCTAACGGTGGATGTTCGCCTCACTAATTGGTATAGTACCATTCAAACTCCCAACGTATATTAGCGGGGCGATTGTGACGAACGCAGCCTTCCGGTTATATCTATTTGCGTCGGGTAGGCCGATAGGTGCCCCGTAAACCCAAGGTATCGCTGGAATAGGAGTTAGTTCCCGAAGGGAATGTTAACCTCCTATTTGTCGACATATCTCCAAAGCAACCAGGGGAATACAAGACTAGTGGCTTTAGTGTGTTTCCACTACTAGATTAGATTAGTTCACGGAAGTAGAAGTAGAGTCATAGGAGTCTCTAACTCACTCGTTGTCCTCCCACCTAGCTACACTACACTAATTATCTTAGAGTTACCTAGAACCACATTTACCCTTCCACTACCATATAAATTACTTTCACTACACTAGTTGTGCTTAGATAGGATCTTCATCCTTACCTCCGATTATAGCAAGCTTTCCCTTGGGTTCGATATAAACCTTGGAATACTCATCCTAGGGAAGTGCTACACCGGTCTCTGTAGGCTTGCAGAGTTACCATTTGGTACACTTGCGTCACCACTAGAGTTAGCTTTGCTTAGTAATACTAGGGTCATTACCAGAGGAGGAATTGTGACACCCTCTCTTTAGTAGTAGCCCTAGATTGCTGTGAGTATTGCTACCAGGACCACCCTCATCACATTATAATTACTCTAGTCGGTGTGCGTAGAGCGCCAACAAGCATTTCGGCGCCGTTGCCGGGAGAGCTAAGCCTAGAAATTCGTAGTAAGGATGGATCCGGTAGAATAGCATTGACTTGAAATCAACTAGTTGTAGGAAGTTTACCCCTACTGTGTTTCCTTTTATTTTGTGAAGACCGGGTAGAGCGTAAGTGATTCTCGAGTTCAAGTTATCCGAAGGCGGTCGAGAATCTTTCTAGACTGTCCTCAGAAATCTAACTTGCAACTAAATTCACTCAAGGAAGGAAGATCAGCACCAAGCGTCAGGATGTCAAGTTCCAGCAGACCCATAGAGACTTCTCAGCTCCGTCAGCATCCCAAGTTTCATTGGGGCCACAGGCAGAGATCACTGATGTCCACTATGAGATCTCGCCATCACTCATCCGCATGGTGCAGACCATTACATTTGGTGGAAAGCCACATGAGGATGCAAATGCGCTTCTCCAGAACTTTTTGGAGATATGTAGCACCATTGCTATAAAGGGGCTTACAGCAGGAGCCATTCGTCGCCGCCTATTCCCATTTTACTAGTGGGACTAGCGAAGCGATGGTTCTATGCTTTGCCTGCAGAAGCGGACACATGGAACAAGTGTGCCACAGCATTCCTCAAACTTTTCAATGGGCAAGACATCAGCCCTGCGTACAAGAATCTCGAGCTTCCAGCAGAAGGCAGGAGAGACCATCCCGAAGCATGGGAACATCTCCGGGAGTACATTCAAGAATGTCCACATCATGGAATCCGGGAATGGCTCCCGATCCAAGGTTTTTACCATGGGGCCGACGTTAGCTGCCGTAATCACCTTGATGCCGCCGCAAGAGGATCATTCACATCACTCGAGTCACTCAAGCAAAGAAACTTATAGAGAACATAGTGACAAATCAAGAGTGGAATGATGAATACCCGAAGCCTAAAAAGAGAGAGACTCATACCATCGAAGAAGTGAGTAGCATCTCTCGAAGATGGATCTCTTGATGAAGAAAGTCGAAGAAAAATCCAGCTTCAAGGAAGATCAAGAGGCCATTCGACGATCCACCTCGACGAACCGGTGAAGTCGCTAAAAGGTGTGAAGTACAGGAAGCCAAACCAGAGGCCATCTCTCGCATTCAAGAAGGAACAACCTCGACGAGCGGACCGACTCCACGCTTCCAAGGCCAAGGTAATACTCAAAAATCTAGCGGCCCACGCTTAGAGATCTTGTCATTAATCAAGGTAAAATTAATGAAAGCATGAATAAAAAGATCTTAGCTAATGACAAGGCTCTTGAATTGTTAACTCGCTAAAATGGACTCTCTACCTTCTTCGTTAAAGAGCAACAAAATTTTAACAAAATGTTGGAGTCACAAATTGCTCGAATTACTGCGTCAATTTATTCTTCTGTCAATTCTTGCCATTCTTCGAATGCGGTGACCACGAGAGGGGGTAAGACCACTCGTGAGCCACCATATCCTAACATGACCAGGAAGCCTGTAAGAAAGGACAAGGAGGACGAAGAAGACAAAGTAGAAGAAGTGGAACCTCCGGCGAATGAAGAGAGTACTATGCATAATGGGAGGCGGCACCACATGAGTTTTATGACTCAAACCTCCTTATGCCATTTCCCGGGAAAATCAAGCCAAAGACCGACGAACAATTCGGCAAGTTTGTTGAGGTAATCCGTCAATTATATGTCAATATTCCATTACTTGATGCTATGCAGGTTCCAACCTATGCCAAGTACTTGAGAGACATCCTCAACAACAAGAAACCACTGCCCCAAACTGAGGTAATTAAACTAACAGAAGAGTGTAGCGAAGTTTTGCTAAACCATTGCCCAGAGAAGAAGAAGGACCCAGGATGCCCTACCATCGACTGCTCTATCGGAACACAGCACTTCGAGCATGCACTGTGCGACTTGGGAGCAAGTGTCAGTGTCATGCCAAAGGTAGTTTTTGACAAACTAAATCATACGACCTTGTCCCCTACATCGATTTATTTGCAGCTAGCGGATCAGTCAATTCGCCACCCGGTGGGAGTAGCAGAGAACATCCCTGTCAAGATACGCAATTTCCTCATCCCTGTGGATTTTGTGGTACTTGACATGGAAGTCGACAAAAAGGTTCCCCTCATCCTTGGGAGACCATTCCTCAGCACCGCTCAAGCAAACATTGATGTTGGAGCCGGAGAAATTCAATTCACCATCAATGGGGCCCAGGAGACCTTCAACTTCAAGCCAAAAATTGAGCAATGCTCAATGATCTCGTTTAGAGAGTTGGGAACAATGACGATCTTCACCGACACCAAGAAGGCAAATCCGAAGCCACGGGCGAAGATCAAGAAAATACGGAAGAACAAGGTTGTGTTTCCTCCAAAGAAAATATCTATACCACCACGGGGAGGAGGTCGACATAAGGACCGAGGAGCGCTCTTCACACCCGGGTATGTTAACCTAAGGTGAGTTTCTTAACTTTTAATTCAGCATTTAATTTTAGCATTTTCTTTCGCATTTACATTTCCCTTAAATAAATTTTTGTCGACAATTTGTGCATAAGAACATTAAAATCAACCCTTGCTTAACATCTTGAGCAAGTTTGGCACCGAGATGGGGCCCGGGGCCAGGTCGACCGACCGCCTCCGTGGGTCCACGACCAACTTTGCTCCACCATCATTCCCGACCATGCTCATGCACGAACCAAAGAAATAATGGACTTCCATGACATGAAATGCTTCACATGCCTACTAAAGAACCTTTTGAAGCTAGATTGGCAATTTGGTGGTTTAAGCAAGAAAATTATTTTGTGCACTACTATGAAGTTTTGATTGAGTGTCACCAGAGCTTGGGGGAGGAAAACCCCAGGTCGACCGACCTAAGGGTGGACCCACCTCCCTCCAATCTCTGGTATTTGTGAACTTAAAACTCTAGGAGGAGTGTTGCAAGGAAGAAAGACAGGTGACTGTCGACTCGCAATTTTGGGAGTCAATTTCTCTCTCTCATCTTCTTGCTCAAACAAAATAAAAATTGGAGTTAGGATCATGAGTGAAATCAAGAGAAAACTAATAACAACAAATCATCAACTTTTCCTAACTCCACTCATGCTCCAATACATCATCCACTTTGGGCTAAGCAAACTTAATTAGCAACCTAAGCTAATCACACTAGAGAGGGAATTCTCCCGTGAACACACCATGAGGATGAGGCCAACCACCATATGTCTTGTCTTGCCTCCTCCTCTTTACTTTCTTTCCTTTCATCACTTCATCCAAGAAAGAGAGATGCCATGCACCACCATCCAAAGTGAAAGAGGGACATGTTGGAGCTGCACATAGCAAGGATTGACAGCCACCAACTCATAGCTTTGGCACAAGTGAAGGTGGAGAAAAATCATGGGTCGACCGACCCCTCATTTTCACATCCAGCACATGTTCTGGCACCTGCTGAGCTCCATCATGCTACTGCGATGCTTGCTTTTCAAAAATGAGGAGGAGGCCAGGTCGGCCGACCAAGGCTATGCACACCCAGCACTTGCTTTTTGTCACACAGCCACCCATCTTACTACTGCTAAAGCCACACAAAGAAATCCCCAAAGGGGCAGGTCGACCGACCTATGTATGGAGCCATCAGCACACCAGCTCACTCCCTCCACATTCACAAGCTCATCACACCACAAGCAAAAGAGGTAAACATGGAAACAAGGTGAACCATTCCTCTTGCTCTTGTGGTGTTCTTCGTGTTCTCACCATGTTCAGGAAAATCAAGGATCGAGTGAAAACAACACTCCAGGGTGGCTCATCCCGGAGTCACACCTCGATTCCCTTCGACACCTCCATGCATGATGTCGGGAGCCAGTCGTCCAGGGGAGCTACACCATCTTCACCACCACATGTGAATGAAGAAGCTATGTCAGAGAGAATTGAGGATCAAGAAACTGGCATATGGCTCACCCCTACGGAGATGTTAAGACTTGAAAAACTTCACGACCGGGAGTTTCAGCACACCAAGGTAATATCCCATGGAATCCTCCAGAGCACAGGAATAGATGATGAATTTGAAGAAGTTTTTAATGCTTTAGGTTGGGAAAGTTTTTATGACCTATCAAATGTGCCGGGAAGTAGAGTTCTTACATTAGAATTCCTTAGCACCATGAAGTTAAGCAAAAATAAAATTTATTTTAGGGTGCGAAATGCAGAATTTAACATGCCATGGGGGAATTTCTCTTCCTGTCTGGGTTTAGAATCCACAAACATTGATATTGCTCGTACTACTAAACGCCGTGAGAAGAAAGAATTTTGGGCTAAAATCACTGGGTAGGATTATTCGGGGTACAACCCCGCACTAGCCATATTTGCAACCCCACTCTATTTTTCTTGCACCGGTGGATTGACTTAACTTTGTTTCCGTGAGATGACATTAGAATTATGAGGGAGGTAGACACTAGAATACTTTGTGCCATGGTGCGCAAGATTAAAATCTCCCCTGTGATTGATATGGTTAAGCATTGGGAGTGGGCCTCTGAGCCAGTGAGAAGATGGCCCCTTGAATTTACTTGAGTGATTACAAAATTTTGCTTGCGTTTGAACTTGCTTAACCACTTTGATAATTATATGTTAACCCCTAGAATTGAGTTGGATGAAAGATTTTATATTCGGGGACTTCATCTTGTGAGAAGAGGGGCTCATATTTATTCTTTTAAAGTAATAACACTGAAGAAACCATCCCACTGCCCTGTGATTTTAAAAAAAAATATATAGTGGCAACCCATTGCTTCCTTTGTGCAAGAGACGCGGGGATTTTGCGGGACCACGCACACGTGCGCAGGCATGAGCTGCGGGGAGGCGACCATGAAAGTGATTATGAAGACAGTTTTAGCTCTATGCGGGTGTCTCACTACGGACGCATGTCCAGTACCCATCGTGGTCGTATGTCTGTCTCTTCTTTGCAGGATGCGCGATCCCGTTCTCACCGCCACGAAGTGGACTTACTCACTAGGGGAGTTGGTTTGCTGCGTGTTGACACCGAGGCCATGAATGACTTAGCAATCCAAAACCGCCAAGCCATCCCGAACCTCCAAGGACAAAATAATTTACGGTGGAACATCCGGCACGGTCAAGGCCGAAAGACCATTGCCACCCAACATTCCGGTCATCACGGTTTAACGGCAGCCGAGCTCCTCCACCACAAAGCGGCAATCATATACCCCTCCGCACAAAGAGCACCCATATGATTTTTCATCATACTCACAAGCAGAACCCACACAACACTCCATTCCCACAACAAGCACCATATCCTCCACCTAGGCCACAGCAACCTCCATATGGCTACCCATACCCACCATATCCACCATACCAGTGATGAGGCATGAGACAAGCTTGGGGGAGATTCTCTCCCCCACTCAGGTAAGTATTCTTGCTCCATTTACTTTTCTGCAATTTTAATTCCATGCATTTAATGCTTTGCATCTAAAAAAATTTACTTTCTGTTATAAAAACTAGAAAATCCAAAAAAAATAATTCCTGTATAATTATGCTTGTTTTATATTCTCTTGGAGATGATGAATAGTTGCTCAGTAAATATTTTTCTAGTACCTAGTATGCAGCTAGAGGTTTCACTAAAATATGGATCACTTGGCTCAACCGGAAATTGCCATGAACACGATAACTTCGTGGGTTGCGAATGCTTAAAATGAGTCTAAGTGATTGCGAGATATGAGATGGTGAAACAAGAGCTGCTATATTATTGTTCAAAGTGTGCATAATTACCGGAGCATTTATTCTAAAAATTGACTAAAAACTTAATTGTTCCTCAGTGGTAATGAATCCCCCACCAGAGCCATATACACACACACACACACACACACACACACACACACACACACACACACACACACACACACACACACACACACACACATATATACCATGATGAAAACTTTCTACATAAGCTACTTGCTTTGTGTTGAGTTAGTTAAGACTTGTAGAACCTGTGCTAGAGGTTCTTTGTGTCCCTGAGATCAAGGTCCACATCACCAAATACGCTGCTTCTAATCCGGAAGTACGCATCCATCATTTATGCTACTCCTATTCTGGGAGTACGCGTTTCACTTCCACTATCATATTGTTTCCACCCTGAGAGCACGCATTATCATCCATATAATCATCCATGTGCTTCTCCTACACTGGGAGTACGCACCTTTATTCATGCTGCTTCTACACTGGAGGTACGCATAATCATTTTCATCCATAGGGTTGCCCCTAACTCTCAGTTTTTAAGCTCTCTCTCTTGAGTCATCAGTTTTTAGAAGAGGCATAAAAGAATTTCAAAGGCTAGGCAAAAAACAAAAAAAAAACCTGGCCATGCCTAAGTAGAAGTAGGGGAGAGAGAGTATCATTTCAGGAGCAACCCAGTTATCACTACCATTACTTCTCCATTCATCCACTCCACATAAGAACATCTTGATCTGGGGACGTGTCGCTTCTCTGCTGTGGTCCAAGTTTTTCTTAACTTGACAATATATGCACTGTAAGTATGCTATTCCTTGCCATACCTATCTGAGCTCCACATAAAGCCTGATTAGAAATAGGATGGTTCGCAAAAAGGCAAATTATTCTTCATGCCTGGGTGAGGATTTAAATACCACTTGAGTGACATGAGAGTACCATTTGAGGAACATTAAGAATTCTTTTTGAAAATCAATACAAAACCTCCAGTATGTTTGCATGCTAAGAATGAGAAATAGTGCTCAATGTCTAACCGTTCTGTCTTTCAATTACCCAAGACAAAGTATGAGCTATAAGCCCCACGAAGGACTAAGGTAATATGGGTGAGATCTATCAGAGCTAAATTTTCTATGCTTAAGTGAAATGTTCATGATGCATGCCTGGTACTCTAAAAATGTGACATTGCAGCAACTCCTGATCCAACTTGAGCTGAGTTTAATTATTTGCTCGGGACGAGCAAATGTTAAGCTTGGGGGATCTTGTGGACGAGGATTAAGCTACATATTTTACTCTTCATAATCTCGTCAACTGGGCATAATCGAGAGGAAATTCGGCATAGCATAGGCATTTTACCACTAATAAAGTTCCACATGTACTCTTAGTATTTGGATTGCGGGTACATTCGTATTTCGGGGAAAACAAGCTCCACAAACCATCTAGAAGAACCAAACTCAAATCAGCAAGCAGAGCACTCCAGAACACGTGGGGACTGAGGTGGAACAAGGCTGGTGGGGCCACCTCACCAGACCCTGGTTGGCCGACCAGGGGTTGGTGGGTCCAACCTGTCAGCCATGCTCCACCGACCTTCCACTGCTTCTAGAAGGTGCCACGTGTCAGCAAGGGGAAGAACCCCAGGTCGGCCGACCTGGGGGGTGGACCCACTCGGGGTCGGTTCACTCCACCGACGTTCCCTGCACATCCTGGACGTTGATTCAAGGCGGTTTGAGGTCGGTTGGATCCGAAGTTGGAGAAGCCACTTCACGCGGATCGATGATGTGGCGGTGGAGTAGCCCCTACTCCACCTCCCCTATAAATACCAGCTGCATCCACCCACTCTAGACATCATCAATATAGAGATCAATGTGGATCCCACTCTAGTTATATTCCAGTTATAGTGTTAGTGTTAGTCTAGTTTGGGAGTTAGAGTCGAGTCGAGCAAAGCTCGGAGTCTCCAGAGTCGTCTTCTGGATAGTCTGGTATTCCTCTTTATCTTTCCTCTTGTAAGACTTTAGCATTTAATATATTTACTTTTCCTTTACTTTTCTGAGTATTTACTTTTAGTATTTGCTTAGTATAGTATTACTCTAGTAGTAGTATTATAGTGTTCTAGCTTTGTTTAGTGGTAGTAGTTCACTAGATAAATTAGTCTTGTCTCGGTTGTTTCCATTGCATTAGGTCCCTGACGGACTAGAGCTTAGGCTAAGACGTATATTTAGCTTAAGTTGTAGGCGTTAGTGTGAGCGTGGTGTTCGAGACTAAACCTACCGGTGGATGTTCGCCTCACCGATTGGTATAGTACCATTCAAACTCCCAACGTATATTAGCGGGGGCGGTTGTGACAGAACGCAGCCTTCCAGTTATATCTATTTGCGTCGGGTAGGCCGATAGGTGCCCCGTAAACCCAAGGTATCGCTGGAATAGGAGTTAGTTCCCAGAAGGGAATGTTAACCTCCTATTTGTCAGACATATCTCCAGCAACCAGGGGAATACAAGACTAGTGGCTTTAGTGTGTTTCCACTACTAGATTAGATTAGTTCACGGAAGTAGAAGTAGAGTCATAGGAGTCTCTAACTCACTCGTTGTCCTCCCACCTAGCTACACTACACTAATTATCTTAGAGTTACCTAGAACCACATTTACCCTTCCACTACCATATCAATTACTTTCACTACACTAGTTGTGCTTAGATAGGATCTTCATCCTTACCTCCGATTATAGCAAGCTTTCCCTTGGGTTTGATATAAACCTTGGAATACTCATCCTAGGGAAGCGCTACACCGGTCTCTGTAGGCTTGCAGAGTTACCATTTGGTACACTTGCGTCACCACTAGAGTTAGCTTTGCTTAGTAATACTAGGGTCATTACCAGAGGAGGAATTGTGACACCCTCTCTTTAGTAGTAGCCCTAGATTGCTGTGAGTATTGCTACCAGCACCACTCTCGTCACATTATAATTACTCTAGTCGGTGTGCGTAAGAACTGCCAACAAAGGCAAAGTCATCTCCTAATTTCCTATTCTTGGTACTTAGAGTTTTTATAATAATTTTAAAGAGAAAACACATAGTTCATTCTTACTCCTCATTTAGCACTCTTAAATCACTCAAAGTATGTAGCAATCCTCACCAAGGCATAAAATATTTGTCCTTCTTGTTTCATCCTACATCTATCAGGCTTATGTGGAGCTTGGTAGGGATAAACAAGGTAGCATACTTTGCATTGCAAATGTTGTTAAGTCAAAACAAGGATCTAAGGAGAAAAGTGTCATAATCTAAGATCAAGATGTGCAAGTGTGTGAAAAATGATGAACTAAGATGCTCCTCTATTTGGTAAGATTCCTCTCTATTTATTTGAGCCTGGCTAGCATTTTTTTAATTACAAAGACCATGGACCTTCATGTGTCCATCTATTTTTCTTTCTTTTTCTTTTTGCATAGTCTTGTGTCTCTTTTGCTAGGTCATACTTAGAGAGGTATACTAGAACTTTAACACATGGAGCATCTATATATGGTGGAAATGGATAGCATGGTTTTGTGTACTTCCAGTGTAGAAGTAGCAAGCATGATATGTGGTGTGTGTGTGTGTGTGTGTGTGTGATCTTGATCTTGGGACTATGACAAAACTCTCACTAGGGACAACAACGTTTGACAAAATTCATTACAAATGCAAGTGGCACTCAAGAGATGGGTTGTTTTGACAATTGAGTATATGACTTTGGTAGGACTTTTCTTGCTAATGAGGAGTGAATGACACTATGGTTTTATGACATTTTCAAAATAAACCTCTAAGTACCTTGAATAGAAAAGGTGTGAGTCATGAGCCAAGAATTATTTCACTTTTATCAACAACTTAGTCAATATGGTTTCTATAAGGTATTACCCATAAGCATGAACATATGCAAGAACTAAACTTCATGTCACTATTGCTCTTTATTAAATGTCATGAATCAAGTCACATTTTATTTAGGATGCAAAATTTATTTTTTTATTATCATTTTTATTCCAAGCATGAAGTAAAAATAGAGAAATGAATAAACCAAGAAGAGGAGAAGGGGGCAAACTAGACAGGGGAAAGTAATCGATGAGGTGAAGCTGCCGGGTGGGCGTAGGGCTCCATGGTGGGGTCGGCCGACCCCACCTTGGCATGCCCGTTGCTGCCATTTGAATTCTCTTCCTTCAAAATGTATTCCGGCAACTCCATTTTCCCGTTGGCCACCAAAGTTGGGGTCGGCCAACCCCCTACTTGGGTCAAATTTCATCGTGCCAACGTGTTAGGCCATGTACGGCATAGTGGGATGTTCGGTGCGGTTCGAAGCGTAGTTGGGGGATCAGCCGATCCCCCACACTTGGGATTTTTAGCATTCTGAATTGTAAAAACAAGGAAAACGTCAAGTGCAGATGCCTTGCTGGTGGCAACACACCAGCAAGACTAACAAATTTATCTATTCAATGGGAAATTGATTTGTAGGCACTTTTACAATGATTGAAAAAATAAAAAAAATAGAATGGAAATAAACCTAAGGGTGCCTATTTATTCTAAACAAATCCTAGGGTAACTAAGGAGATGGTGGCTCTAGGATGTCCTCTTGCCCTATAGCCTTTGCAATGCGCTTGAGCTTTGCATTGGTACTAATGCGCAGATGGCGGAAGTTATCTTCCATGTCTAGGTGTGCCATCTTAAGTTCCGACACCATCTCCTCTAAAACCCTATTCTTGTTTCTAAGGATGGAGGTGATGCGCAGAATCTTCTCCATGTCGGTCTTCTCTTCCCGGTCATCTTCAAATTGGCCTGGAGGGCCATTGATCGGAAGCGGATCCATCTTCCAACGGATGGAAGGGCTAGCGGAGGAGTCATGAGACTCTCACAGCTCCTTCTTCTCCCAATATGGGGGCATGGACGGGGTGTAGGACGTGGTGTACTCCATACTCTCGGTGGTGTCCAAAGAGATGGTGATGGCACGCTGGCTTGCGGCCATCGGAGCCTTCCCCTTGAGTGCTAATTGGCCCGTGGTGGGCCGAATAGGGGTAGTGGCATGAACAGGGGACTTCCCAATCTTCCAGCTGAAGTGGAGTGCTGGGGTGGCTGGGGGTGGTCGGCTGTTGGTATAAATTAAGTGCACATAGAATAAGAAGGATTCCGCAAGCGCACAAAACTTACCATTGTAGCATTTTACCGGGAGTAAACCGGGTATCGTTATTTATATTTTACCACAGGGAAGCAAGGGTTAAAGAATCTGATAAATCACCATCATGTATCTACTAACTTAGTAAACCAACTAGACTAAAGCGGGGGTAAATGATATAAATATATATATAAAAGTGTAATATAAATAATAAAGCACACATGAGAATTCTATGATAAATGAGTAGCTAGCTAAAGTGGGAGGACAACAGGAGAGATCAAGGTTCCTATATACTTCTCTACTACTCTAGTTCTATGATAACAGGGAATGGTTAGATATAACAATCACATAATAACACTTTGGAGCAGCAGGTCCTTTCCAACTCTCGAAGAAGACTGGGTAAAGAGTAGTTGGGAGAAGGCTGCCAAAAGCTCTACGAAACACCAACCCGAACGTGGTGGAATACAAAGGCCTGACAGAGCTGTCACCTCTGGGGCTACCACAACTATCCATGGGATTGGGCGCAACCTCAGGTAACCTACAGTCTAGACACCATGCCTACACTATTGATTACTACTCTAATTACATATGATAACTAGAGCACTCAATACGAGCGAAGATCCCATGCTAGAATGTAACAACTATACTAAGCATACATATGAAAGGCATAAAGTAGATAGAGAAGAATATATTAAAGCATAATAAAGTAGATAGAGAAGAATATATTAAAGCATAAATCTTACAAAGAGTAGATACAAAGACATACCAAATCTTTGAAGACTTCTCCAGAACCAGAGCGTAGCTCCCCGCTCCTTAACTCTCATCTAGATCTAATCTACTACATTGGAATGTCTAGCTCTAATTCTCTAGAGAGGAGAAGTCATCCATTCAAGGGACGCCTCTACAACTCTGATCCCGCTGGGAGATAATGAATTAGGGTGTAAGGGATGCCTCCTCCAGGGGCCAGGGGCCCTGTTTATATAGCCCTCTAGGATGCACCACAGCCCTCGGATCAAACCGACCTAAATGGACGATTTTTATTCATCCTCAAAGGCGGTGGAACAGGGATCCGCGAGACTCGTTCTGATTGGTCGAGATGCTGAGTCGGCCGACTCTAGGGTTGGGGCGGCCGACTCTCCACCGAGCCGGTTCGGGCTCCCGTTTGGTCCAGAGCCTTCTCGAGCCTTCCAGATTACAGAATTTTCACCGGTTCCCGATTATCTCTATGTAAACCTGACATGTGGGCCTTCCTTGGGTATTTTCGGTGACACCTGCGAAATAGATATTCACCAAAACTCATGGAATTCTATTAGTATAACCCCTATATCTAGTTGGTGAACATATTTTAGTCCTTTCTCATGTCTAGTTGATGGTAAAAATTGGCACATAACGACCGTCAACAACTCCCCCAAGCTTACCTTTTGCTCGTCCCTGAGCAAAGATAAACTCAGTGTGGATTAGGAGTTGCTACAATGCTTTCACGCCTCAAAAGTACACATGCGTTCAAACAAGAACTCTCTTCCGAATTAGAGTGAACTATTTTGACTCAAAACTTACTCATATTACCTTTCACTATGGGGCTTGTAACCGTCACTTGGGTCTTGAGCGGTTGAAAGACGAACGGTCAAGTCAAGCGCTATGTTTCTCGCTCTTTGATCAACTATTATTCTGAAGTTTTTACAAGATTTTCAAATAAAACTCAGAGTTCCTTGTATGAACCTTTCAGATCTCTCATTTGTGGTATTTCTGGATCCTCTCCAAGGCATGAGTAGTGTATGCCTTCTCTCTTCTCTCAGAATATGTGGTATTTATGGAATTAAGGCATAGTGGAAGGTGCCTTCTCTCTCACCCTACTTTCTAATAGGCTTATGTGGAGCTCATAGGTGGGGAGACACTCAAACTCACTTGCATATATTGCACAATTAAGACATGGATCCAATAGGAACTAAAATAATAATAATAAAGTCATATGTGCATGTGAATGAGGAAATGGAATGGATGATAAGATGATGATAGGATGATGATGATAAGGAAATGATTATGAGGGGTGATCACTTGGTGAACATCTACTTCTACACTTGCTCCTTTGGGGATAACATGACTCCCTTTATTCGGAAACCTTGAAACTTCTTGAAAGGAAGGACTTGGCTGCTCTCTCTTTTCTCTTTTTTTTCTCTTCTTTTTTTTCTTTCTTTTTTTTTTAGAGAGCAACCAATCCTCTAAAAATAAAACTTTAGCAACGGGGAGTGTATAACTTGAAATGATAATGACTGGAGCTTTTATGTAGGCAATTGAAACGACGATGATTATTTCTAGATGTTCACTCCCTGGATAGGAATAGAACCTTTTCTGGATGAAGTGAAATGAATGGCGTATGTATATGTGGATGGATGGATGGATGGATGGATGCGTACTCCCAGGGTAGGAGCAGCATATGTGCGTATCTCCAGGGTAGAGACAGCACAATAAATGGGGAAATGCGTACTCCCAGGGTAGGAGCAGCATAGGTGCGTATCTCCAGGGTAGCGATAGCACAATATGTGGTGGATGTGGATCTATATGTGGGTGGTACTTCTAGGGACAGAAGTAGCACAAAGTGAATGTAGTAGTTATAAGATGGGTGCATGCTTCTGAGGACCGAAGTAGCATAGATCAACGGATGGAGAGCACATAGTGTTGACTTTAACTGCATGACTGATTCCTTATGGATCCACAGCATAACCATACTCAATGCCTATGAAGACTATACTCAAGCCTACAGTATGATCTATATAAACACATGGGTTTTCCTAATCTAGCAAGCATGAATATATGGCTATGGTAGGAATTTAAACTCTCATCATACAGGAACACATCATGCAGGAATTTAATATTTTCACAGATAAATTCTCCAGAACTCTAGTATCTCTAGGAACAAGATGGACAGCAGCTCAAAACCTTCCCATATCATACCCGTCAACCACATAGACTTAGATCAAGTGTTTGCTACCCACAAGTTTTAGGTTCAGAGCAAATCTCAAATCTAAATAGTTGTGTCCAAAACTTAGGAGAGTGCAAGGTTGAAAACTAGGTACTTGAAAGGAATTACGACAGAGCAACTATTCATCATCTCCATGTAGAGTTTATTCTAGGGATCACTTTAAAGACAGACATTGCAAGAGCTCTCCAAAAGCGAGAAAAGGATAAATAAGGAAATCTTTCTAGGTTTCTATGGCTATGCATCTTTTTTAGTTATTTTTAACAAAGCAAGCTCTATGAATGAATAGACAAGTAGGAAGACTTAGCTTGATACACGGGGGATGCTCTCCCCAAGCTGGATGTTAACGTAGTCTGTCGACATTGCTGACTGGCAGTGAAGGCGTTCTAGTCGTCTTGGAGTGTTGTCGATAGTTGCCGTTGAAGACAAAGCACTCGATTGTTGAGGGCGGCACTCCGACGGGAGACTGGACATCCTTCGTACGTAGCTCTTCTTGATCTTTTATGCTGTGTAGCTCAAATAGACAACAAAGCTTGTGGAACGATTAAGCGTTAGCGATAAAAACCTCTAAGCCTTAGTTGTCTAGAAGCTGCCTTAACTCAAATGTCTTCTAACGGGATCACAAGAAATATTTTTATCTTTATATAAAAAAGGGATGCGAGACGAGAGAAAACGGATATGCTAAAAAATTATTTTTATGCCACCACGGTGAATGATTATTCACATGGGGCTTAGTAGTTTTCGGATGCAAATGCACAACACCTTTATTTTCTTTTTCTAATGTAGAGATAATAAAGCAAAGATGCAATTAAGATGCATGTAGGGAAAATAAATATGCTTAAAGGAACATGCAATGCTGAAAAGGGAAATCTTTGATAAATACCAAGTTACCTCCTTGGCGAGGGTTCGTGATTTAAGTCCTACGAACAGGGACTTCTTATCATGTTCACTCCTTTAGTGCATCATTTCATCCCAAAGGTAGAGACCTTGAGAACTTGTGATGAAGAGTAGATGCTTCTTGTGGTCATTTACTTCTTCTTGGAGTTTGCCTTGCTTGATTGACCTCTCTCCATGAGCATCTTGTCTTCTAAAATTGCACTCCTTCTTTTTCCTTCCTCTCTCTTTTTTTTTATGCCTAGACCTTGTGCTCCACTCATTGTTTCTTCTCTGTAGAAGATTAGTGGACAACACATACCCGAAGGAATATAATAACAAGGGTAGATTTGTCATAGAGCTAAGATCATATTCTATGCTACAAAAAAGATTGGGTTGAAAATTAATTAGCATAGAACATCTACTCACCATTACTTCTTCTCTTAAGGATTTATTTTACTTTGTCTTAAGTTTGATTCGTGTGTATGACATCTATAGAAAACAACCAAACTTATAGAGAGGAAGTAATTGTGAGTGGAGGGATTGCAAACCAGTGTGCCAGAGCGACAAGGGCTTGAGAAGAGGAAGAGCATTGTTGAATCATCTTTAGAGGAGTCGGCGGCCTTCCTCCCCCAAGCTTGTTGTTGCTCGTCACTGGAAGCCAAGTGTGAGTTGAATCATCCCTCAAAGTGTGTTGTAATAACTCCATGTCTTAGACATTGTCTATCCTCTGTTCTTCAATCTGTCGAAGAGGGCTCTTGATTCTATGTCCGTTGAGCAAAGATCTCTCCTTTGCATTCTTCTTTTCGTTGGACTATCCAATCCAGGACAGACAGTTGCATGATCTTCTTTTGTCGATCATTCTTGATTTTTGCTGAGTCTTGTTGACTAATTGATGTTCATTGGAGATGTAGACTCGAATTCTTCTTTGAAGGCCTTTTTCTTCTAGCGGCATGGCGAAGAGTTGCAGTTAATGATACGCCATCCGTCTTGATGATCAAGGAAGGAGCTTCTTTAGTATTTGTATGCAGACTTCATCTCCAATGGCTTAGGGACATCATCTTGCAACCATGGTCGGTGGTCAACCTTTGATTGGTGATTGGTTGACACAAGGATGCAAGCTTATCATGCCATCCTTGTCCTTCTTTGCCGATGTGCAAGATGGTGTCTTCACTCTTTAGGAACAATGAGAGCAGGTCTTTGATTGGCTAGAATGAGATGAGTTACACCCTACTCCTCATTGGCATCCTAGCTCGCGTTTTGGGCTCAATGCTATGATGTCCTCAAGGTTGCTTATAGCTTGTCGCCTTGATCCACATCTTTGAGTGAGTTCAAGATGTTGATCCTTTTATGGTACTCTTGTCTTTTCCTTTGTTCCATCACTGAAGTGGTGATTTGGCAGGTTCGTGACAAACCATGGATAGGCACATCGTAGATTCTTTCCTACAAAACGTTAGTGGACACATACCCGAAGGATTGCAATAATTCAAACAATGGGCTAGCATCCACTATCTTTTTGAATTTCATCTATGCTAATAGAGATGGATTTTGAGTTACTTTAGCATAGACTTTATTTATCATGTTTTCTAACAGCTTCTTTTTTTTATGGCACGTTAACATGGTTCAAGGCAAAGGTAAGTTGCAACAAAAGACAATGTGAATGATATTTGTTACTTACAATTCTTCCTTGGATGATGAATGCACTTGTGTTTTTTGTTGGAGTTCATTATATGCCTTGCTTCATCTCCAATGAGTGTTCATCCCTTGACTTAGCCAAATTGAATTTGAGAGTTCTCTGCAAGGGTTAGTCTAGCAAAAATAACCAATATCTACTAAAGCACAATTTTAGTTCAATAAACAAACTAGACTCCATGTCTAATTGGATTAAGGAGGACTACTTAACCTAAGCACCACGCTTACATTAAAAGTCCATAGAAGTACTCAATTCCAGCACTTCCAAACCAAGGTATACTATAGCAAATAGAGGTAGCATGAAAAGCACTAGAGAGATTTACTCAAGAGGAGATGAAAGAGCATGATCATGGTGAGGATTTTTTTCTTTTTCGATGCAAAACGTATGGATGAATGCAGGAAACTAAACATGCAATGGATGAGCAAACAACAAAAAGTGGAGTGGATGTATGAATTGTTAAGAGTAAACATGTAGTGAGATGCAACAATTTAAAAGATAACTACTCATAATTTTAAAGTCCATGAGCTAGACTATCTCACCATCTTGATCATACTTACCATGATCCACACGATGAAATTTGTGAGTGGTGCAGCATCTATGTTCGTCACTTGAGATGTGATTTGAATTCCTATGACGACGACCTTTTCTCCAATCTACACATGGTTAGAAAATATATGTGTATACGCAAACTTGAGAGGTGGCAGAGTTCCAGTCGAATTTTGAATGTTGAGGGACCCTGGGCTCTTCAATGTCTTGTGGAAGCTTGTCGAAAGGTCGAAATGACATCTTTTGTCTGTCTATTCCACACTCAACGAGAACAAGGGGTAATCCTACTAAAGCTAGTGGTACACTAAATTAGGAGATATCAAGATCGTTATCAAAATCTTAACACCGATTGCTTCCCCAGGCAACGGCACCAAAAATGCTTGTTGGTATAAATTAAGTGCACATAGAATAAGAAGGATTCGCAAGCGC
The DNA here is from genome assembly GCA_018135685.1 of Themeda triandra. NCBI lineage: Eukaryota > Viridiplantae > Streptophyta > Magnoliopsida > Poales > Poaceae > Themeda > Themeda triandra. The sequence goes on from JAENPR010000793.1 coordinate 131,907, forward strand.
ACTGAGAACTTACCATTGTAGCATTTTACCGGGAGTAAACCAGGTATCGTTATTTATATTTTACCACGGGGAAGCAAGGGTTAAAGAATCGATAAATCACCATCATGTATCTACTAACTTAGTAAACCAACTAGACTAAAGCGAGGGTAAATGATATAAATATATATATAAAAGTGTAATATAAATAATAAAGCACACATGAGAATTCTATGATAAATGAGTAGCTAGCTAAAGTGGGAGGACAACAGGAGAGATTAAGGTTCCTATATACTTCTCTACTACTCTAGTTCTATGATAACAGGGAATGGTTGGATATAACGATCACATAATAACACTTTGGAGAAGCAGGTCCTTTCCAACTCTCGAAGAAGACTGGGTAAAGAGTAGTTGGGAGAAGGCTGCCAAAAGCTCTACGAAACACCAACCCGAACGTGGTGGAATACAAAGGCGACGACATTTGTCACCTCTGGGGCTACCACAACTATCCATGGGATTGGGCGCAACCTCAGGTAACCTACAGTCTAGACACCATGCCTACACTATTGATTACTACTCTAATTACATATGATAACTAGAGCACTCAATACGAGCGAAGATCCCATGCTAGAATGTAACAACTATACTAAGCATACATATGAAAGGCATAAAGTAGATAGAGAAGAATATATTAAAGCATAATAAAGTAGATAGAGAAGAATATATTAAAGCATAAGTCTTACAAAGAGTAGATACAAAGACATACCAAATCTCTGAAGACTTCTCCAGAACCAGAGCGTAGCTCCCCGCTCCCTAACTCTCATCTAGATCTAATCTACTACATTGGAATGTCTAGCTCTAATTCTCTAGAGAGGAGAAGTCATCCATTCAAGGGATGCCTCTACAACTCGATCCCATTTGGGAGATAATGAATTAGGGTGTAAGGGATGCCTCCTCCAGGGGCCAGGGGCCCTGTTTATATAGCCCTCTAGGATGCACCACAGCCCTCGAATCAAACCGACCTAAATGGACGATTTTTATTCATCCTCAAAGGCGGTGGAACAGGGATCCGCGAGACTCGTTCTGATTGGTCGAGATGCTGAGTCGGCCGACTCTAGGGTTGGGGCGGCCGACTCTCCACCGAGCCGGTTCGGGCTCCCGTTTGGTCCGAGCCTTCTCGAGCCTTCCAGTTATGAATTTTCACCGGTTCCCGATTATCTCTATGTAAACGACATGTGGGCCTTCCTTGGGTATTTTCGGTGACACCCTGAGAAACGAGACATTCACCAAAACTCGTGGAATTCTCGTTAGTATACCCCTATATCTAGTTGGTGAACATATTTTAGTCCTTTCTCATGTCTAGTTGACGGTAAAAATTGGCACATAACGATCGTCAACATCGGCCGACCCCTCTTTGGGTTGGGCGACCCCACCACGGGACCCTGCGGTGCTCCGAGAGGTGGTACCATGGCCAGTGGTTCGGCATCAATCATGTTGATGGCCAGGGCAAGCTCAAGGCTGTCGGTGAGTGACCTTTTAGGCATAGGCGAGTCTAGACGAATGGGCATGTTGGTGTTTTTGTTGGTGGGAGCCATGGAAGGTGCTCTTTTGGTGAGATGGGAGTTCAAGGGAGGTAGGAGAGTGCTGGAGTCATGAAGGAGTGGAGTAGGAGGAAGAAGAAGGAGATAAGGGGATTTATAGGGATTTGCCAAGGTTATCCGGTGAAATTCGAGCGAGTTTTGAAAAGGAGCGTCTGGGAACGTTGGCACACCATTCAAAGGTTAAGGATCAGGTTGAATTCCACAAAAGTGGGATCAGCCGATCCCCACCATTTTGAACCTGGTGTTCAAATTTTGTTCTCCGAACTCCTCTCGCTCTCCCCAATGTGACAACGAGTTGTACCGTGTCGAAGTGGGGTCGCCCGACCCCCCTTGGGGTGTTCGAAGCGATCAAGTTTGGGGTGCTCCCTAGGTGGTTTGTACAAGTTTGGGTGTGTTTGGGCACTATGGTGGGGTCGCCCGACCCCGGTTTGGGGTCTTCAGGGGCCCAGCTTTAGGGTTGAGGTGAGTCTAAACCTATACAGCCTATTCTAGTGATCAAGCAATGTAAGAAAGGAATGGCATGTAGATTTTAGAATTTTGTATTAAGTATGAATTCTATCATGTCAACTTCTTTTTCCAAGGGTTCATGTTCATGGAAAACTTTAAGACGGTGACCATTTACCTTAAAGACGTTGCCGTCGTTGTCCTGAAGCATGACGGCTCCATGCGTCACGGCATCAATCACAAGGAATGGACCTTTCCATTTGCTTCTTAGTTTCCCATGGCCAAATAACTTGACCCTTGAGTTGAACATGAGAACCTTGTCCCCAGGACAGAACTCCTTTTGCTTGATCCTCTTGTCATGCCATCTCTTAGCTCTTTCTTTGTAAATTCTAGCATTGTGATAGGCTTTCTCCCTCTATTCTTCAAGTTCTAAAATCTAGAGCTTCCTATTCATCCCAGCTGAGGGCAAATCCATGTTCTATTTCCTTATTGCCCAGTGTGCTCTATGCTCCAGCTCTACCGGCAGGTGGCATGTCTTACCGTATACAAGTTGGTATGGTGTCATACCAATTGGAGTCTTGTATGCGGTCCTATATGCCCAAAGTGCATTCGATAACTTACTTCTCCATGTTGTTCCCATCTCATTGACAGTCTTTTGTAAAATGTTTTTGATCTGCTTGTTAGACGTTTCTGCTTGTCCGCTTGTTTGAGGGTGATAAGGTGTTCCAATATTATGCCTTATCCCCACATCTGATAGGAAGTGTCGGAATCTTCTGTCAATGAAGTGGCTCCCTCCATCACTAATAACTAATCTTGGGGTGCCAAACCATGGGAATATGGCTTCCTTGAACATCCTCTTTGCATGCGTAGAGTCGGCTGATCTGCAAGGCATTGCTTCCACCCACTTGGACACGTAGTCCACTACCACCAAGATGTATTCACAACCTTGAGACTAGGGGAACGGACCCATGTAGTCAATTCCCCATGCATCGAATAGCTCCACTTGAAGGTTATTTGTAAGTGGCATTGCATCACGGGTGTTGATATTCCTGTGCTTTTGGCATCGAGCACATTTCTTCATGAAGTCTTTGGTGTCTTCGTACATGTTAGGCCAATAAAATCCACTTTACCATATCTTGGCATGGGTTCTGAATGCCCCATAGTGGCCTCCATATTCTGCTTCGTGACACTTCTCCATGATCTTGACCGCTTCGTTCATGGGCACACACCTCCTCAACACACTATCTTGGCAAACCCTATAGAGGTATGGGTCATCCCACAGGTGCACCTTGCTCTCCATGACAAGCTTCTTCTTGTCTACCCCGGGTGGTACGTAGCCTGAGACTAGGCAGTTGATGATGTTTGCGTACCACGGCTAGGCTTCTGAGACCATGAGGAGTGTGTCGTCCCGAAGGTAGTCATTGATGGGTAGATCATGTTTATCCTTGATTTGCATTCTAGACAAATGATCGGCTACAGGGTTTTCTACACCCTTTTTATCTCTAATTTCTGGATCAAATTCTTGGAGTAGCAGGATCCATCTTATTAATCTTGGTTTAGCATCTTTCTTAGTAAGCAAATATTTCAGAGTGGCGTGATCAGTGTAAATGATGACTTTTGCTCCTACTAAGTAAGATCTAAACTTGTCTATAGCAAACACCATGGCCAAAAGTTCTTTTTCAGTTGTTGCATAATTTTCTTGGGCCCGATTAGTGTTTTGCTAGCATAAGAGATTGCATGACGTTTCTTATCTTGGGTCTGTCCTAAGACAGCACTGATAGCATAATCACTAGCATCACACATTATCTCAAAAGGTAGCGACCAATCATGGGGTTGAATGATTGGCATAGAGACAAGTGCTTTCTTAAGATAGTAAAAAGAATCTAAGCACTTATCATCAAAATCAAAGGGTGCATCTTTAGCAAGCGGGTTTGTTAAAGGTGCGGCAATCGAGAAAAATCTTTTATAAACCTTCTATAAAAACCTGCATGACCAAGGAAGCTGTGGACACCCCTAACATTCGTGGGAGGTGGGAGCTATTCTATGACTTCTATTTTAACTCTATCTACCTTTATCCTACGCTTGGACACTCTATGTCCTAGCACTATCCCTTCTCGAACCATGAAATGGCATTTTTCCCAGTTCAAGATCAAGTGCTTTTCTTAACACCGTTGTAAGACATGGTCCAGGTTCTCAAGGCAATGATTGAAAGTTTTTCCATAGACTGAGAAGTCGTCCATGAAAACTTCCATGATTTCTTCGATCATGTCAGAGAAGATGGACATCATGCACCTTTGAAAAGAGGCAGGGGCATTGCATAGGCCAAATGACATGCGCCTATATGCATATGTCCCATAGGGGCATGTGAACGTGGCCTTACTCTGGTCGTTAGGATGGATTGGGATTTGATGGTAACCCGAATACCCATCAAGGAAACAAAAGGAGTGCTTGGCCAGCCGTTCTAACATCTCATTGATGAATGGTAACGAAAAGTGGTCTTTCTTTGTGGCCTTGTTAAGCTTTCGATAGTCTATACATATTCTCTATCCCGTGACGGTTCGTTGAGGAGTTAATTCATTGTTATCATTTTTAACGATCGTCATTCCTCCTTTCTTAGGAACTACTTGGATGGGGCTGACCCACTCACTATTAGGAATAGGATAGATTATGCCCGTGTGCAAGAGTTTTAAGACCTCTTTCTTTACTACTTCTCTTATCGCATTGTTTAGCCTCCTTTGAGGCTCCCTAGAAGGTGTAGCATTGGGTTCGATCGGAATGCGATATGTGCAAAGAGCGGGACTAATTCCCTTGAGATCTTGCAAAGAGTATCCTAAGATAGAGCGGTGTTTTTCTAAGATGGTGATCAGTTCAGCAGCCTCTTACTTTGAAAGTTGATCACTAATGATCACGGGGGTTTCTCTATCACCATTAAGGAAGGCATACTTAAGCCTAGAAGGAAGTGGCTTAAGTTCTATAGAGGATTTTGGTGGTGGTTTGGATTCATACAAGTCTAAAGGTTCGTCTAAATCAGTTTCTTCTTCTTGGATGAAATCCTTGGCGTCTTCTTCTAGGTTGGGTTGAGAGGCTTCTAGAAGAGATGTTGACATTACCTCCTCTATTGGGTCAGGCTCGGGTTGTGATTCGGCTTTGGAATTCACAGAGCCGGCAAAAGGGATAGAAAGATCCAGATCCTTCCCGAGGTGACCCTTGAGGCGCCCTTCATGAAACCCCTCAAGGAATCTCATGAGTGGTTGATCGATTAACAAGTAAATCTCCTCTATATCAAAGATGAAGAAGTTTAGGAGGATGCTAACTTTGTTAATTGAGATTAAATGTTCTATGCAATCCCGCAACTCTTGACAAATTCTCCAGAAGGTAACTTGAGAAATTTATTGGTTGGGGTTAGCGGCTCCTCGCCTAGGAGTGTTAATGCCAAAGATTTAGACATTAAGCTTACTCCTACGGTGGGGTCGTAGAGGGAATCTATAGCGGTCATGTTTATAACGCAAGGAATGGATGTGAAACAGGAGAGAAGTTTAATGACATCAGATGATGCCTCGGCCTCCTTCAGTCATTTGTTGCTCATAATTGACATGAGTTCTTGAGTAGTTGCCTTGAGGTAACATGCCTCAAGATGGGTTGGAATGTGGTTATTAGGAGCTCTACGTGCTGTAGATTTCTTTTGCACAGGTTGATTTGAGACATTGCCAAAATTGGCAAAAAGATCAGTCTCGATGTCAAGCGGGTAATACAAAGGGTGAATTGCTTCTTTCCTTGGAGAGTCTGTGTTTGTGGTTCAGGTTTGATAGCTTGGAAGGTGGATAATGGAGTTTCGGCTGTCGTGGGTTCGTCCCTAGGAGTTTGATCTTCCTCAAGAGCTTCATTATTGTCATCAGTGTAGGGGGTGTTCTCGAGAATGGTCGCAAGAACATCATTACCTTCACTAATGGGTAGATGAAGGAATGCTCCCTTAGAGGCTAAATTAAGGAATTGTGTGGAGGTTTGTCTAAGACCAAGGTAGAAATGTTGCATAAGCATTGGCTCGGTTATAGCTAAATTCGGGCCGGAGGATGCTAAGTCTGTAAGACGTGCCCAGGCCGTACCTAGAGACTCCTTCTCTTCTTGCTTGAAGTTTAGAATGTCTCTACGAAGCGAGCTATGCGAGAGATGGGGAAGTAGATTAAATAGAACTTGGCTTGTAGCTTCTCCCATTCTCCTTTTACACTACCTATGTAGCGAGTATACCATCATCTGGCTTTTCCCGTCAAAGAGAACGGAAATAGCTTCCACTTAAGGGTTACTTGCCTCATCCCTTGGATGTGAATGCACGAACAAAGTAGTTCAAAATCACGTTGGTGTGTATATGGATTCTCATCTCCTTCTCCTGAATAGGGATTCTCTTGAACCATCGCTATAGACTGGGGCGAAGCTCATAGCGAACGGCCAAAATGGCCTGTGATGAACTAGGCGGCTCCAACTCAGCGCCCGATGGAGCAGCGTAATCGAAGAGGGTTGTTTGATCCATTTAGATGTGTGTAAAAGGTTTTAGTCAAACAAAGATAACTTAATGACTTTTACCCTAGTTAAAAATGCTACCATTCCCCAGCAAGCGTACGGTAGTCAACGTAGCCTTCACCGGGAGTCAATGTAGCCTTCACCAGGAGTATTCCAGGTATCATAATTTCTACAGGGAACGTGAAGTGGTTCAACTAGGTTTGAGATCGTCAGGTGATGATCAAAGGGTTTAGGATTAGGTATAGAGAGGTCTGTGTAGTAGAAATATCTGGTCACGGTGTTCTAAGTATACAGAGGTTACCACCTCCTCCCTTACTGGGGGCGATAGTCAAAACAGTAGGCGACAGAACCCCTACTGAGACAGCTACCCTGCTACCCCGCTATTAATGGACAACTTTCCTAACAACACATATGAGGAACTCTAAACACTAGCAAGGTCTGTCACCCCTTCGCTAGGCATCTACGTAGTGCGACAAGAAGCTCACACAGGCAAGATGTAGTCTAGACACCACGTCTACATCAATCTCACTACTCTAAGCTTAGCCTAGGCTTCGAGCACTTCAACAAGTAAAGCAGTGTGCTAGTAAAAAGACTGTATACTTAAAGTACCAAACCAGAATATTAAATACTAGAAGGACTTAGATGTAAAAATTACAAGAAGATTTGCATCCGCTGAGGCGCACCTTGGAGAAGACTCCCGATCGGTCGGGACTCCTCCTTGGAGACCCCTCACTCTCTTCCCTCTATTCTTGCACTAAAGCTACTAAAGTAGTCTTTCTTCCTAAGATACGTGTTCTAAGATAGAGGACTAAGGAGGATATTTATAGGGGAGATCATAGGGGTGCCATGTCATTAATCCATGTGCCTTTCCACCTTGACACTTGGATGAACCGACCTTGGATGGACAGCTTGGATTCACCACGTGCACAAAGGCATGCTTGAAGTCGGTGGGAGGAAGCCGAGCTTCCAAGCTCCCAAGGTGGGGGTCGGCCGACCCCTCTATGGCAGGTGGGCCCCTAGTGGGTGTCCCCACATGCCATGGAGTCTAGTCTAGGTGTTGGTTGAATTATTGTCACATCGGTTCCTTTGTTGTGGGCCCATGGATCCATGTGCTTTGATCTTCCAACGTTGATTTCAAGCACACAACGTTGATTTCAAGCACACTTGTGATCTTGGATTGTGCCAGCTTGGCATGGCCTGGGCGCACAGGATAGGGGTCGGCCGACCCCCTCCTTGTGGCCCCAGTGTGTTAGCCTTTGCACATTGCTTCTTGCTTCCATGGAACTGATGTTTATGTAGTCAACTTGTATTTCTTGATTGTTGCTACTTCTTCCCTTTTAGGTTTCTGAACCCTGAAAAGTAACAGTTCTAGTACCTGCAACCAAATAATGACATGTACAAGTGGAACCAAGTTATTTGCACCTATATCACTACTTGTTTGGTTGTTTCTTCCCCAAAATGAGTATTTGGTTGAAGGTTATCTTAGTAGAAAATAGGGTATAATTACCGTCAACAGGCTGCGCCATGGTTCTCCACCAACGAGGGAGGAGTCTGTCGCGCCGGTGAGGGCTCACAGCCGCCGTGGGAGGCGCCGCCGGTGCCGGCCAAGGCCACCGCGAGCAGGAAGAGAGGAGCCGCCTGGTGTTGGAGGAGGACCGGCCGCAAGGAGGAGCGCTGCCGCCCGGTCGTGCACCGGCCGTGAGGAGGAGGACCGGCCGTGCAAGGGAGTCCACTCGAGGTCGTCCATGGAGGCTACGGGAAGGGAGGTGAGGGCATGGGGAAGGAAGGGTGCTGGGGGTGGAGGCGGAGAGCGGCGTGGCGGCGGAGAGCCCGAGCCGCACTTCCTCTGCTCCGTACGAAGAGAGAATAGGGAGGAGGAGTTAAAAAAGAAAAAAAATCTGGCATATGGGTCCCACCTAGTATAGAGGATGAATATAGAGGATGGAAGGGTGCAGGAGAAAGTGTTATAGAGGAGAGAATTTTGATGACTGGGATGGAATATTCCTTTTAGAGGATGGATTTAGAGTACCACTAGTGCGGATAGTCTTAGAGCCCAAGGAATTACTACATGAGTTGAGAATCAATTTTAGTTGCTCTAGCCACCAAAGTGTTTAGTGATTCACTATGTGATCAATTAGCGTAGGTTCTTTATGTTCTTAGGTTAATTAGACCACGGCTTATCGCGCTTGTTCTAGGCTAATGCTTAGTGCTTAGTGAGGTTTGCACACCTCTTACCACTCGGTGCTTGCGTGCACCATTGTTGTACTCGGCGGGGCTTGTAAGTCCTGTGAGATACACATAAACCATGGCGTTTTGTCCGAAAGCTTGATAGGGGAGACGGCGGAGAGCATCCACGAGAGGCTTACCGAAAGGCCGAGTGGAGACCCACTTGCACGTGGGGAAGGCCTGAGCCTATCCATGGAGTTACCTGACCGAGAGCTTAGCCCATACAAGGGCTTCCTTGCGGGGGGCTCCAATGAGGACTAGGTGGAAGCTTACGTGCTTCTCGATATTGTTGATGGTAGATAAGTGTCAATTTTAAACGTCAACGAAACATGAAAAAGGGCCTAAACAATAATTACCACTTAGATATAGGAGGTTTAGTGACATAATTCCATGAGTTTTGGTGAATGTCTATTTCTGCAGGGTGTCAGCTGAAAAGAACCAAAGAAGGCCCACATTTCAGGTTTACATAGAGACAAAGGGGACACACACAACTTTTCTGTAATCTAGAAGGTACGAGAAGACTCGGAGAAAAACCGGGAGGCGGGTGGGTCCGGAACCGGGCGGCCAATCAGGAGCGATCTCCTGGATCCTGCCTCCACCACCTTTGAGGATTAATAAAAAGTCATTGATTAAGGTCGGTTTGATCCGATGGCTGCAGTGCATCTTAGGGGCCTATATAAACAGGCTAGGGTTTGGCACCATATCTCTTCTACAGATCAAAAGCTAGGGTTTTATTCTCCATCCAAGTAGAAGAGGGTCCCTCTAGTTCATCTAGTTCTAGCTCTAGTTCATCTAGTTCTAGTTCTAGTTCATCTAGTTGTATCTAGAAAATAGAGAGAGAGAAGCGGAGAGAGCTGAGGAGGAGCTAGATCTATCAGATCTTCCTCAATATTGTACTTTTGCAAGCAAATGGTTCATCGTTCAAAGCAAATCTCCGGGTTCTTCAATTTATAATTCCTAAGTTCTTTATTTACTTTCAGTATTTACTTTCAAGTTATTTATTGGATTCCCGCTTGCATCAAGTGCTCTAGTCTTTGCAATGCTAGAGTAGTAATTAATAGATTAGGTGTGGTGCTTAGTCTTGCAATTGCATGGAATTGCACCCAATCTTGCGGATTGTTGTGGTAGCCCTAGGGTAGTGAAAGCCCTAACGGTCGATGTATTCCACCTCGTTCGGATCAGTGTTTGTAGGACCGTAGTCAGACCTTCTAGCCCCCTTCTCATCTCTTTCTATGGCTAGTGCTCTGATGTCCCGAAGTAAGTAATGTTGAAGTAATCTTTGATTCCTAGATCAACTAGTGAACTCTTAGGAAAATTCCTCTCTCCCTATAAAAACATATAGTTATCCTTGGGTGATCTTGAATCTTAATTAGTGCACTTCGCATTCCCCGTGGAAATCGATACCCTGGAATACTCCCGGGTGAAAGCTACATCGGTATCCGTGCGCTTGCGGATTTATCTGTGTGCGTTTAAAATACCCAACAAATACCTTGGTAAAAATACTGGGGTCGTCGACGGTGTTGTATTTGTTAATGTAAATAGATAAATCTACAAGCACACAGACACTGTTGTAGCTTTCACCTAGGAGTATTCTAGGGTATCATATTTATCCTCAGGGAAGCAATGGTTGAAGAAGTTGATAATTAATCATCATGTATCTACTAACTAGTATACCGACTAGACTAATATGGGGGTAAGTGATAAAGATAGGAGTTTTGTATAAATGACACACACAGGAGAACTCCATGATATGATGGAAGAGTAGATAGGTTAAGCTAGGAGGACAATGAGGGATGACAAGGTTCCTTTATACTTCTCTATTACTATGGTTCTATTCTAGAGCAAACCCAAGGGGTAATTAAGCAGTGGGTACATCGATCTCACCATGGCACTTCGGAGCAGCAGTTCCTTTCTGATATTTAAAAAGTCTGGGAAGGGGTGATCGGGGTCAAGTTACCAAAAGCTCTATGAAAACACCAACCCGAACGTAGTGGACTACAAAGGCCTGGTCAGAGCTATCACCTCTGGGGCTACCATAATGATCCATGGGGTTGGGCGCAAACTCAGGTAACCTATAGTCTAGACACCACGTCTACACTATCAATTGCTACTCTAGTCTCACGTAAAAACTAGAGCACTCGTTCGAGTGGAGATCCTATGCCAAGGTGTAAACCACTATACTAACTATGCTTTAGCTAAACACTAAGGTAAGAACTAGATAACCAAGAATGATATTCAAATAATTAGAGAAGATACGTATAAAGTACTTGAGTTTTAAAAGGACCAATACAAGATTTACCGGACCTCCAGGGGATCGTCTGAAACTTTTGCATCTCTTCCTAACTCCCAACTCTAGTACTACTACTACATTTTAGAATATGGTGAAGACTTGCTCCTTGGTGGTGTTAGGAGAGGGGCTCTCCCCTTCCTCTTATACAAGTGCCAAAGGTAGTTTAGGGGCATATTCCCTAGAGATCCCATGCAAAACCACCCTAGGGGCATTGATTGCACCATCCTGGCAAAGGTAGGCCCGAGAGGCAGTGCCGGGGGTGCGGGTGCACCCAGGGTGCGGCCACACTGTTGGGTATTTGTTAACACATACAAAAATAATCCGCAAGCACACGAAATTATCGTTGTAGCATTTCACCCGAAAGCATTCAGGGTATCGTATTTTTCACAGAGAACGAAGGTACTCTTCTATCTAGTTCATTCAAGGACAACACAATGGTAGAATTGATAGAGGTTGAGATGGATTCTTATGGTTTTAGAGTATTGGGATAGATAAACTCTATTTCAACTTGTTTACTTTGGGCACTGTTTATCACTGGTCTACCAAGTAATGCCAGCCTGTAGCTCTACGCCGTACCCAAATGTGAGGGATTACAAGGGACAGACAGGGCTATCACCACTTGTTGCCTACCCCTCAACCATGGAGTATGAGGCAAACGAAGGTAGCCTCTAGCCTAGACACCACATTTATGCTATCGACTACTATTCTAATGTGTACAGGGCAATTCGTCTTTATCAGGGGCCTCTACTAGAGCATCTAGCATGGGGATAGACGATGAACCCGCAAACAAGTAAGAGTAAAGCTTAACTAGTCAAAGACGTAATTCCATAAGAAACATGAACACTCACTTAACAGGAGAACCCAACGAAGTATAGTGTAGGTGTTCGTTGAGGTACAAGGTGGGGAGACACCAATAGGTCCGGCACTTTCCCGAGCTTTCCCAAACATCTCTCCACTACTCAACTCTACTAGCTAGCTCGGGCCTAAGCCCTTTTGAGTTGTGATCTTACTCAAGTGTCGTAGCTCTTCTTCTTTGTATTGTTGTTCAAATGAGGAGGGAGAGGCCTTCTTTTATAGGAGGAGAGGGGGGACATGGTTGATCCTCACATGGCAAGCTCCAAATGAACCTCAATACCGACATTCAAGTATGTTGAATCTAGCCCATACACCCCGAACCATCATACTCAGCATTAATTGCACCGCCTCACCAAAGTTGGGCCCGAGACACGTCCATAAGGGGGCAGGCATCCCATGGGGTGGTCGCCCCCTAGAGGAGCCACCTCGACCCAGTCTTTGTCTAGTGGGCCTCTAGGGATGTATGGGCCATGCCTGCAAAGTTTGACACCATTTGGAGTGCATTTGGTTTGGGTTTGGGCTTGTTTTTCACCTAGTTTGGACCCTGATTTGTCTGGTGAGTGGGCCTTCTCATGGGCTCATGTCGGGTCCTTGTTTTGTTGTATTTCTTGTATACTTTAGGTACATTTTCCATGTTATTCTGACATGTCCTCCTGCAAGTGATGAATCACCAAAACTTGTGGAACTCGTTAGTTATAAGCCCTACTTCTGAGTTTGGTGTTCATTTTATGTGGAAGTTGGCGGTTAGAAATGGGAGTTAAGGACCACCAACAAACTCCCCCCACACTTACATCTTTGCTTATCCTTGAGCAAAGCTACGAGATAAAGGTAATCATGAGCATAATATTAATAAGATATATGGCTTACATGAAAGTTATTCCAACACATTCTTTACACAAGTGGGATTTGTGGCTTTTGCTAACATGTTTCCTTGGATTATTGAAAAGTGGAATAATTCTCCAAACAAAGTCATCTTCCTAATTTCACATCTTAGCAACTTGAAGTTTTTGACACCAAAATTTGGTAATAGATTGTGCCTTTGGATTCGGTAGAAAAATATCGAAGAAGCTGATTTTATGCGAATCGGCTAATGGAAGGAGATCGGCTAAAACAGATGACTGCAGCGGGAAATGATTATTCAAAGTCGAAGCAAAGAGAGAAGACACGTTGGGCTCGTCGGAAAAGGAAAGATTGGAGTCCAAGTTACCTTATAGCTTATTTCCTAGATTGTAATGAGTCGTATTCAGTTAGGACTCGTGTCAAGGTCCCGGGCTATAAATATTAAAGCCCTGGCTATTGTAAAAAACAACAATCTATCAATCAACAAACCAAACCAGCTTTCACGCCAACCCTTTGTTGAAGGTGATTAAGTATCAATTTTATACCATCAACGTAGCAAGAGAAAGGACTAAAATGAGTTCACCTATTAAATATAGGGGTTACACTGACAGAATTCCATGAGTTTTGGTGATTTTCTATTTCTGCAGGGGGTTATCAACAAAGAACCAAAAGAGGCCCACATGTCGGGATTACATAGAGATAAAGACCGAACGGGTAAAATTGTATACTCTATAAGACTTCAGAAGACGACCCTGCAAACCTGGGCCCACTCCGGGGCCGCGGGGGCGGCCGCCCTCCACTTCAACCAATCGGGTTGAGTCTCGTGGATTATGCCTCCACCGCCTTTGAGGATGAATAATAATCGTCCATTTAGGTCGGTTTGATCCGAGGGCTGTGGTGCATTCTAGAGGGCTATATATTGAGCCCCGACCCCGGGAGAAACCCTAATTCATTCAAGAGTTCATTCTCTCATCGAAGAATTCGAGAGAAGCCGAGCCACCATCTCAATTAGAGCTCCATAGTTTAGTAGCATAGCTACATAGGAATAGATCTAGAGGGAATCAAGCCTAGCTTGGAGTCCGGATCTGTCGGAGTTCTTGGTAATTCCCCTCTACATTCTTGTAATATTCATCATTGTTCGTGATACTATGAGTAGTACTTTATTCTATTCTATTATATCAGAATTGACTTTGCTCTATTTGATTATGTTCTCAATTATTGTTCTTAGTCTACTTTGATTATATGTTTAGCATAGTTGTACTAGAATTATGTTTATGCATAGGATCGTATAGCGCTTGCTCATTAGATCGATGGGTGAGTGGTAAATATTGTGTAGGCGTGGTGCCTAGACCGTATTTATCTGCGATTGCACCCTATATTCCGGATCGTGAGGTAGATCGCGGGAGTGACAGTCCTGTTGAGTCCTTTGTAGCCCTTCTCCCGAGTATAGGTCTAGCAGAACAACCCTATTACATTGAAGTCATTGCTATGTCTCTAGTCTTCTCTGGTAATATCACTATGCATAGATGTAACATTTTCTCGCCATGATTGCTAGATGTTCTTGCACTAATCATTGTATGCTTTGACTTTATAGTTAGAATAACATAGGATTATACCCTAGATCGTCCTAGTCCATGCTAGTGTTATAAACTTAAGAGTGCTAAGTTGAGATGGTTACTATTATTTTATGTGGCTAAATGCTCTCATTTATCTTATGTCAATTATCATTCATTCTTATATTTTATGTGACACTTACCCGGTATGAGATGATCGATCGAGACAAAGGTTAAGCTCTCCATTATCGCATGTGCATTGCTCATCACTCATTATCCAAGTGCATTCCCTTCCCAAAGTGGTTAAATTATAAATAACGATACCTGGATTACTCCTGGTTAAAATGCTACATTGGTATTATACGTGCGCTTATGCGGATCCCATATTTATTTCAAGAAGCATTTGCATTTATTAGTACCAGCGATTTTTGGCGCCATATTGGGGATGACAACCTAACACCTGAGTGGCGTTAGAAATGTAAACACCCTTAGGAGTAGGAGTAGAGTAGATTCGGCGAGTTCTTCAACGAGCAGGGCTGCATTGGATTTGAACCGACCTCCGGCTTGCTGTAAGTACCTGTCATGGTTTATACTGTTTATCATAGAGGTTTACTGCTGCTTTCGGGTAGATCTTTGTGGTCTATTGTATAAGCTAGGATTAATCGATCTAAGTAGGGCTAGTTTACTGCTGCTTTCAGGTAAACTATTCCTTTAATAAAGATAGCTTATTGCTGCTTTCGAGTAAGCTATCTTTGCCGATTTCGGTTAGTTCGGGGTTAATCAATCTAAGTAGGTTTAGTTTGTTGCTCCTTTTGGGCAAACTATACCTTTGATAGAGCTAGTTTATTGCTGCTTTTGGATAAACTATCTTTACCGATTTTGATTAGTCCGGTTAATTAGTTATGATAAGTGTAGATCTGTTGCTGCTTTCGGATAGATCTTCATCCATTGTATCAAGTTAATCGAATTGATTATGTTGGTAGGTGTACGCTCATTGCTGCCGATTCACTAGTTATCGGCTCTATTAGACGTGGCTTGCTCTTACTATTTTAGTCGATTCACTAGTTATCGGCTCTATTAGACGTGGCAATCTAATAGATTCATTAAGTTACCGACATTGTTTATTTTAAATAATTTATTTATTGTAACAATATCTCTTGCTCGACCAAGATTAATAGATTTGGCCTTAAATATTATTGAATTTGATCGTCTTTAATGCATAATGCTTATTCTTACATGATGATTGATTTCTTGCTTACATCGGCTAAACTCTTTTAATCTTGATCGTTTCATGCTGTGCATTCAAAATATTTGTCTAATTGTAGATGGATCTAGGGTTGATTCACTTTGATCTCAGACTTGTTTATAACCGGATAACTAGTTTGTTCGTGCTTCATCGACCCCAATCGGCTAAATTGCCGACACGGCTACGCTAGCATGTGTATAGATTTCCAGCCGGCCCATGGGCCGCCGACACGGCACGCGGCACGGCCTTTCGGCACGGCCCATGGGCCACACGGCACGGCCTCCGCCGTGCCCGTGCCAGCACGGCACGGCCGCTGTGCGTGTCATGGGCCGCCGGCCTGGCCCATGACACGGCACGGGCACGGCACGGGCTGTCAGCCGGCACGGCTCGCGGTGACGAAGAGACCTGATGCGCCATGGCCGAGCTCGTTCTCATCATAAAATTCGTCGCCAAAGATCGCTGCTAGCTCTAAATACCATCACCACCATCTTTGCCTTGTTGTTGCGCATCCGCAGAGCCCGCAAACGCCGCCTCGCACCGTCTAAATCGCCCGCATGACTTCATCTTCCTCGCGGCCGGTGTCCAGAGCCGTCGCGAGTTCATCGCCGTCACACGTCGCTATCGTTGTTCATTTTTTCGATTCGTCTTCACCATGAGCTCGCCTTCATCTATCGAGCCTGGTGCTCGCCTTGGTTTTCGTTTTGGCGCACAGGATCGGTCGGAACGCCGAAGTCGTCGAAGCTCCGCCGCCGGCTCTGCCATGCGCTCCGCCCTTGGCTCCCCGTGCTCGTGTGCTCCCGTGCCGCCCGCGGCACGCCGTGCTCTCGGCACGGCACGGCGTCCCATGTGCCGTGCGGTGGGCCGAAGGCACCGCCCATGGCACGGCGAGGCACGGCACGGCTGGCACGGCGGCACGGCAGGCACGGAGCAGTGCCGGCACGGCATGGCACGGCCGTGCCGCGTGCCGGCACGACACGGCATGGTGGCCATCTATAAGCATGTGTACATAGATCTGTTCGGATATTAATTGATCTACCAAGCTTGTTAGGTTTGTTGAGGCCCGCTGGCCATTAGACCTGGTTGATGCAGATTTGATAAGTTTGTGAAAACAGTTTACTAAGCCCACCGGCCTGTTAGACCAGGTTTGGTAAATCTACTGTTCTTTTAATATGTGATCTATATTTATGGGACTTGCTAAAATCCAGTCGCCTAGGTTTCTGGCAAAAACCCAGGCGACCTCCTGGACCCTTGGATCTGAATCCAAGGGTTAGATCTGTTTCTGTGTTGTACTCTGTGAAACAGACAATCAAAACGGGTTTTTTAGTTAACGGGTCCACGAACTAAATCCGCGTTGGGACTCTTGAATGTGGGCTTTATAAATGGGCTGAATGGAAACAAAGAATCAATTAATCGGCTTTACAAAATGGGCTTTACACACTGGGCCGAATGAAAAAAAAAATAATCAATTAATCTCCCAAGCAAGATCGTCGTCTTCTACCCCTGCACCCTACTCCAAGAAAGAAAACAAACAGGATCAGTGGCAAATCCAGAAAACCACGGAGAAACAGTGAGAAACCAAGGAAGAAGATGAAGAAACTGGAACAATCTGTGGAAGAAAACTGTATTTATCTGCAGATCATACTCATGTCTGTTCTTCAGTTCTTTACTTTTGTCCTCTACTTGTTAATCTGTAGGACTCAAAAGGTAAACAAAGGGATCACTATATCCAGTGTCTTCGCCTTCTTAATGTCCAGGGCCAGCTCAGATCACAGATGCCCACCATTCCTTCTTGTTTTGGACACTATTGTCTGGTACTGCAAATTACCTATAGTAGAACCTATAGTTAGTACTTATTAGCCTTCAAATAAAAATACCAAATACATGGCAGCAACGCCTAAATTGGCACAAATACCAGACAAATTGTTATGGTCTAAATTGGCACAAATATAGACAAAAAGAGGCAGAGTGTGTGTGGTGTCTGTATTGGCACAAAATCACAATCAACAGAATTTAAGTTAACACAAATCAGCAAGGGCAAGCGTGGGAGGAAGGGGAAAGAAAGAGAAGCCATGGGATTCAGTTTACATATTATTGCCTATTTTCAGCCAATAAGTCTGCAACTTATCAAATTAGTAATAAGATAGCAATTAGTTGAAACATTCTTACTAAATCTGTAATCATCCATATATAAACCTACAGAAAAAAGTTACTGATTTCTTAACAAACAGCCATTGACCTACAAATAGATCTAATGACCTACAATTTAGCCTTCTAGTTCTAATGTCAACAAAAGTAGCAGTGACACTACCAATCTCTAACCCTAAGAAAATTCAGAACATAAATTTGAAAATTGCAGGCTTCAAATACCGCAATTAGTACTTGTTGTAAATGCAATTAGTCATGATGCTAAAGTGACAAATCAAAAACCCAAGTTACTTGTAATTGCTAACCCTGAATTGGAGATCATATTGAGCTACAATAAATAAAATGGGGGAATGATAGTTGCTACAAGAATAGACTGTATTCTAAGGGCCCCCAAAAATGCACAACAGCTAGGACTTATACAATTAGACCATTTCTTGAGATTGTGTGAAGAATAGAGATGAAAAATTACAAAACAGAGATGCATTCAACCAAGAACTGTATTCTTTAGAGGCAGAATAGAGATGGAAAAGGGACAAACCAAGGACTTAATAGATTTAAGTTGAACCATTTCTGCATGATCCCATTTCGGACTCCAGGGGTAGTCATTTATTGGGGGTGACATAATAGGCGTCCCTTTAGCATTACAGTGCTGCAGAGAAATATGATAGGCACGCGTCATTCCACAGGCTGAAATCATGGTGGAACAGAGAAATAGCACTGGTTTCCAGCAATGACTACAGGTTTCCAGTGATAAAACTGCAAAACATTTTTACATTGTAATAACTCTGTTAACATGCACAGAAATTCTAGTACCTTGGCAAGTGAAAATCACAATAAACAATAAATTGTTTTAGTAGGCACAAATCACAATAAACAGAAAGATTGCAATAGGCACAAATAACATGCACAGAAAGATTTAGTTTCAGTAGGCACAAATCACAATAAACAGAGAAAAAAGTGAGTTAGCACAAATGACAACTAGAATTGCATGTGATCACAAATCAAATTGCAGTGCCATTGACTTGCAATTCACATTAAATTAGATTGCAACTATGCAACTGAATCTTTAAGTTGTTTGGTTTCCATATGTCGTGCCATACTGGTATTACATAGAAGTTGGTAGTAGAGAGAAGTTGGTTTCCATATGCACTGCCCTACTTACCAGTTATCGCATGGACAGTGGTCATCAGACACTAAACAACTAAAACAAGTGATCTGCTGCCTTCTCCTCGTCAGTGAATACACAAGTAGAGACTCCACAACATAATTAGCACCAACTGAACCCCACAAGATATGCTCAGGGTGCCTGAAAAGTAGGATAGAGCATAAGTTATTCCTATTCAAACACATACACAGATTACTTAGATCAGCTAGCAAAAAAATAACAACCAGATTTGGCAACATAGAGTAGCCGCAGGTCCATTGTCACTACCTACAGCTAAGCCAACAAGAGTACGCGCAGGTCCAATGTCACTACCTACAGCTATAGGTCTCCAATGCATCATCCTCTCTTTTTTTTACTATCAATCAGCCACCATGTACTTTGCTTGCATCTAGAAGAAGAAACATCAAGCACACCAACAAAGTTCTTGCACCATACAAAGTGACCGAACCTACCTCTTCAGATCCAATCAAACAATGACAATGCTAGTGTAAATAGACAGGAACAAACCTGGAGTCTTCCCAATCTTAATTGTCCATTGAGGGTCCAGCAAATCCACTAATTCTTTGACCTACAAACAAGGCACAAAATTAAAATAGGCCATTGCTATGGAATAACAAGGACAAAGAAAAAAAAAACAAATTTTAGGATGCGTTATCACAGAAAACAATGAACAATTTCTTTGTATGCAATGACAAGGACAAATATGACAAAAGACAAATGACAAAAGACACAAGTACAAGTACAATGGACAAAAATTTCCCCCTAGATTGAAACAAGCACAATGATAGAGGTACAATCTTTTTTCTATGGAAAGACAATAGACAAAAATTTCCCCCTAGATCGAAACAAGCACAATGACAGAGGGACAATCTTTTTCTATGGAAAGACAATAGACAAAAATTTCCCTCTAGATCGAAACAAGCACAATGACAACGGGACAATCTTTTTTCTATGGAAAGACAATAGACAAAAACTCCTCCCTAGATCATAACAAGCACAATGACAAAAGGACAATTAATGAATATGCAGTAAGGATTGTTGTCACAAATTACAATTAACAAAGTTCAAGATGTGTTGGCACTAACGAGTGTGTCGGCACAAATCACAAGAGATAATTTTTTCTATGAAAGGACAAGGACAAAAGGGTGGTGTGTGCTAGCACAAATCGCAATTAACATATAACATTTTTTCTATAGGACAAAGACTTAGTTTCAGTAGGCACAAATCATAGTAAACAGAGAAATAAGTGAGTTAGCACAAATGACAACTAGAATTGCATTTGATCACAACTAGAATTGTAGTGCCATTGACTTGCAATCTTGATTAAATTAGATTGCAACTATGCAACTGAATCTTTAGGTTGTTTGGTTTCCATATGCAGTGCCATACTGCTATTGCTGGAGAAAAGTTGGTAGTAGAGAGAAGTTGGTTTCCATATGCACTGCCCTACTTACCACTTATCGCATGGACAGTAGTACTATACAACATCTATTCATTCCATAATGATTTTCAAGCAACAACGCGATTTTTTCCTGACCATTGGCTGCAGTAAAGGCAGGAATAGGATTGGGCAAGCATAGACTTACTAATGACCGGGAGGTCCATCTCGAGGTCCACAAGCTCGAGGAGCTTGAAGCCGTCCATGTCTGGCATGTGCACATCGCTGATCACAAGGCCAAACTGGTCCTTCTTCTCCCTCAGCAGCTTTAAGGCCATGGCTGCCTGTCCAGTTGTTGTCACTGCAGCATCACAAATCCAGGCAACTTAGCGCATATACTACATGTAAATGCCCGGAGGAAAGCATTATACACATGAGGTTTAGTTGCCACTGCTGTTATACACATCCAGTACCTGTGGAAGAGTAAATTTCCAAATGTAGGAGATTTTTTAAAACAACACTTAGTTTGCTAATTTTAGAATGTTCCTGACAACAATACTGACTACTGGATGCAAATGACAAAACCTGCAATATGCTCGAGCCACAACTACTAAATGGATGCAAGTAGTTGCTATGAATCAGAATATAGCCTACAAAACATGTGATCTGTGTTGACACAAATACAAGATTTCTGAACATGTGTTTTTTCTGCTTACTAAATGTAAAAAGGAAAACAAAATAGTGGGAAAGCTATAGTTAAAGACCGATATTGCACATGAAAACACCATAATTGCAGTAATATAAACTTGTAATTTACTACTTATAAATGTGCAATCACGAAATGGATAACATCCACTAAGATGCAAATCAGGAGCTGCAGTTTCAGATAAAGGATGGCCTATTCTGAGAAACCTCAACAAAAAATAGGCAAAAGTTTGCCTGTTCTACAACAATGATCTCAAAGGCCAAGATCGAACAAAAACAAAATCAGACAATCCACTTTTGTGTGAGAAAAAAATTTTCTCAGCACCCTTTGGAAGGAATAAGACAGGGATAACTGTATTTTACTTTGTTATCATCATCCACACCAACTAGATACCTCAACAAATAAGCTTGCCAAACTGAAGAAACATGCTGCAACCTACACATAACTGATCCCCACGGCATGACCACATCAAAACATTTATTTTGCTTCTCTCTGATAGTCAATGATAGAGCAGCACCATAATGACACTAGATCTACACAACAAACCCTAACTAGAGTGGACAGAAAGAAGAACAAACATAATAGGAACCTGTATATTGAAGTATATGCAACATCCAAAGCCAAAATGACATGTATTTCTATACATTTTAGAGAGAAGAAGCCTTACAAATTTTCCAAGAGCTTCAGCTTTCATATTGAAAATGGTATGTCACCATCCAAGTTGTTGAAGGAAAAGCCCCTTAACGAAAAAGGCAAGTTTGAATAAAAGCACTATATGCTAAAACCAACAGACCTCAACCACAAATAAACATATTTCTCAGAGGTCAACTTACAGCATCCTGAGTGATGAACAATCGCCAATCTCATCAGGGATCTGCCCAGATAGCCCATTTGACTTCAGATTATGAATGTAAATGCAAAGGACACCAATTAACAAAGGTCAGGAAACTAAAATCCAAAGTAGTGAACACATGGCCCGACACAAGCGCATACAAGGACAAAGATTAGACGAACGCACTCCCAGTTCAGCGAATCTTTGAATATAACCATTTGCCAGGATAAGTACTAGCACAAATTATAGTAAAACAGAATCACAAAAATATACAGATTATCATTAGTTCGGCATCAAATTCAAAGCAGGCACAACCTCTCCTCTCCCTTGTCACCCTCTGGCACACATACACACACAATCTCGTGGCCCCAATTATCGGATCAACCATGAATTCCTCAATAATGCCCCGCTGCCACAATCTCTACTATTGTCCATCATTTCCTCAAAACAAAGAAACAAGGGCCACACCTACAAGGTCAAGGGCCTTAAGACACAACCCATAGTGGCACAAAAGCCAATCAAGAAGAAAAAAAGAAGCAACACTCCTTGCTCACTTTCTCACTATCTTATCTTCCTCTTCTATCACATTTTCTCAGTTCTAGTAGGTTCTCAACAGCCTCCTCCCTAGTACAAAAGCCCTACTAGTGCCGTGAGTAGTAGCCCTACAGTTAAGCTCAGCTTTGAATATAACCTCACACACAGCCCAACACAAAGCGTAGACAAGGATTCCCTAACTAGTGAGGATTCCCTAAGTACCAATGAAAAAATGGTAGGGACAGTGATAAGCTAAAAATGACAGAAAAATAGTCCACATATCCACACAAATACAAGCATGAAATTCCTAAAAATCGTCACACTACCACTGGGTCCAAATGAGTCCACCTACTGGTGCTCTAAATGGACAGGCACAGACAAAAGCACCTTACCAACAAGAGATTTACAGGCAAGCAATTGAAATATACAACCCCATTTGCAGAAGAATGAACAATTCAAACCCAACCCGACAAAATCAGGAAAAAAACCCAAATCACACAAATCTGCCCCTGCGCAAATGAAATCGACAACTGGACAAGACAAATTGTAGTAACTTTCAATATTGACTTTTAAGACATCTTCTAAAAACAGTAGCTTTCTCCAAATAAAGACTCTCGTACCCCTCAACAAACATAGAAGACAAGTTTTAGATAATCTGCTGTGGTATTGCTCTCTTGTATCCTAACAAATTGATTCTAAAAGTATTCTCTTAAACCATTTATAGGAGATGCTCAGCATTAACTAACTGCAATCAGTAGGAGATTCCACTGCATTGAGCCATTGACTCTATAAAACAATTTATATAAGAAAAATATTGACTCTCAAAACTAATTTATAGGAGATCTGATATAAGAGATCTTGTTGAAATGCTCAGCATTAACTAACTATGATCTTGAAAAACACATACAGCCTGCAGCTGAGTCAGGACAGCGAGGAACACAAGACATTATACTGCATTGCATTTGGTTTTTGCTTGCACCGTACAAAAGACTGATTTGATCTAGATTCAATTAACACAAGCTAATAGAAACACAGGGTTCATCACTTGAAAGAACCTCATACCGTCAGTTAACAATAACATGATCGCAAACTAATTGACTCAGGGATGAAAACATCTAGGATTAGCATCTTACTTTAGATTAGACATTGAAACGTCCACAATAAAATTGGGTTTGGGTACTACAAATTATTCATACAAGGAAACAAACACTAAGAATTAGTAAGAACAAATCTAACAATAATTATGTGCACACAAAATTATGGCACTGGCAATGGCTATGGGATGGCCATTGATGTGAGTATGTGACCCATACCTCAGCTACAGAATTATACAAAGTGAGTATATAATAAATCAGTACTACTAGTATTAGTGAGTACTACTGGCGATAGTAAAGCTATAGAGCTCACACACCATGTAGTTTGCTTGTTAGATGCCGAAACAACATTGACTGAACTCTAATCTTGAGAATGAGACTACACCATCTCCATCACCAGCGACACCATTGAAAAGGAAAAGAGAAAAATGTGCCTAGGAATTTCTGTACGTATTCACTTTGGAGCAAAGCAGATGAGTTAGTGCTTTGCAGGAATTGCTGTTCTGCATTATGCTGCCTGATCTGTGGGTTAGCAGAACCAAAGCCCAATGAGGAGGAAAATGTTCGGCTGCAGGCTGCAGCATAGTACATGATGATTCCCGATCAGAGAGCAGAGAGAGCGCAAGAGGTTAATGTCACATAGAGATTGGGTTGTGTCACAGTCCGACACAGGACACTAGTAACAAACAACGCTCCAATCAACACCCAATCGCTAGTCATCCGCCGCTGTCATGAAGAAGCGACGACAAACAAGACAAATCTAACAAACAAGCCAAATCTCTGACGAGACAACTCTATCCTCCATGAACTCGAACAACGAATAAATCCCAGATCCCACCAATTCCTAAACCATTCAATCAAAACAAGTTCAACATACTATTCTGTATAAGTACTAATCAACTAATTCGTCCCTATTCCCTAATTTGAGGAGAAATCGAACAACAACCAACAACATTTAGGGTTACAGACATGGGGAAAATTGCTTCAGTGGCAGTACCTTTTCTTCAATAGGGAGAGGGAGCCAGGGGAGGGAGGGGACGCTGGTCGTCGGACGCCAAGAGATGCAACGCACAGAGAGGGAAGGACAGCTGCCGCCGGTCAGGGCACCACCGCGCCAGGCTCCTCCGGCCAAGCGCTGAGTGCAGGGTGCCGCGCGACTGCGATTGGCGGCTTTGGCAGCTGGGGGCTAGGGAGGGAGGCCAACGCCGGCGGGGGCTGCGCGGCCTGCACACGGTCGCCCACCTTCTGCTCGCGACGAGCGAATCCTCGCACGGAGCCGTAGACGACGACGACGACCGGGCTACGGGTGATGTGGAGAGAAGAGAAAACAAGCAGAGACTGAAAGTACGAATAGTGTGGTTCTCGCCTTCTCGGTCCATTTGGTGGTAGCGGGTGTGGACTCCAGCGATGGACCCAATAACCAATGTCGGACCCGACAACAAACAACGCACCCGTGCCGCGTCGCCTCCGCTCGCGTCGCCTCCGCGCATGACGCGTGTCGCCTGGACAAAACAGCAAAAGCCAGGCGACCACAAGATAGGAAAATTGTATATTTATATATGCATTTTGCCCTTTCTTCTCGTATCGACTAAATTGAATCAGCTAAAGGAAATAATCTATTCATGTACATTTAAATCGCCATTTCTGTTTATTCTTTATCGTTTATTAATGTCAAAACACACGAGTTGGCTTTTAGTCAATGGACTTCTATTACTGGCTACTCTTGGCCATATATTTGGAACTATTTAGCAACAAAACCGGCATGTTCCATCTTGTGTTACTGACTGTCTACTTTCCTTGTCAATTACAGGTCAAATTGACTGGCACACCAAAGTCTTAGAATCCGATCCAACCGGCTCTTTGAGGTTCAGGGGATCTACATGCTCACTGCTTCACAGATCTTGCAGGCCTCCGAGTGTATTACGCAGGGAACCACTTTTCTGCATCAACAAAAGTTTTAAAAAAATTCTCAAGAAAAAGCATAGTTCACTTTATGCTCCTCAAATGGCACTCTCAAATCACTCATTGGTGTATAACTCCTTACCAAGGCATAGCAATGTTTTGCCTTTTGTTTTCTCCTACTTCTAAAAAGGTCTTATGTGGAGCTTTAGGTAGGGATAAACAAGATAGCATACTTGTATCACATATGTTGTAAAGTCAAGTCGAGGATCCAAGGAGAGAAGTGCCATATTCTTAGATCAAGATATGCATGTGTGTGGAAAGTGGTAAACTAATATTATACTCCTTTAACATGAATGATTTCTCTCTATAGCTTTTATTTTGAGAACATGGCTATCTCTTCCCCTTTTTTTCAATACATGAGCCTTTATGTGCTTATCATTTTTTCTTTGGACCTCTAAGTGTCCATTTTTTTACTCAAACCTTCATGTGTCTATATATTTTTTTCTAAGCTCTCTTTTTTTCATAGCCCATGTCTCTTCTTCTAAACTACATATAGAGAGAGAAATTATTATCTTTTTAGAACATGGAGTATTTTCCTAAAAAACTTTTTTGTCTACTCTCTGTGTAGGAGCAGAGTTTTTGGTGCATGGAAGTATGTTTTTGCGTACTCTCAGTATACGAGCAGCATGTGTAAGTGGGTGTACGTGATCTCGATCTTGGGAGCATGATAAATCTCTCAACTTGGGTCAACAAGACTTGACCAAACTCAACACAATAACAAGCAGCGTATATAGTAGGCTTGAATCTTGCAAGATGTCATATTTGGCTTTGGTAGGAATTGCTCACAAATTGAGGAGTATGTGTTACTATGGTTTTATAACATTTTTGTCAAAATAAAATCTCCAAGTACTTTGAATAGAAACGGTAGGATTTCTAAGTCAGAACTATACCATTTTTTGAAAATAATAAATAGTTGAATTATATGGGGCCGACACGTGTCAGCACCAGAATAGGCCACGTGGCACGCTGACATGGCATTGACACGTGGGACCAGGATGACGTCAGCATGACATCATGATGATGTCATCGTTGACCGGGTCAACCCTAACTAGGCCTATAAGGGGCCGAAAATGGGCCGAGATGGGCCGCCAATGGGCCGGCTGGGCTGGACTTGGGTCGGGCCAGGCCCAAAACATGGCAGCATCAGTGCGCGCCACGTCACCATTTGGTTCTGGACTGGGCTTCAGTCTATGCAGGCGGTCTATGGTGGACAGGGGCACCTTGGTCCATGGACCAACCTCTGGTTCATAGTGCACCGCGTCCTTATACTTTTGTTCCCTCTCAGTCCACCACGAACTGTATCTACGGGATCATCGTCCAGCGGGGTCCGGGTTCACCAGTCTGGCGCATGGTGGACAGGTTCCCACGGGTCCCGCTGGCAGTCTCCTAGTTCACAAGGTCCCTGTCCATCTTCCTCCTTCTAACTCCATCATCTTCATCTCATCCCCTTCCTTCGCTCTGTACGCTGCGACGGCATGCCGGCAGCGGCACGGCGGCGCGTTTCGACGCCCTGGCGGCCCCCGCACCACGCTGATGAGTACAACGGCTCCGCAGCGGCATGGGAACACATCAGAGTCCAGAAGCGGCGGTCGCAGGGCAAGGTAAAGCTCCACCGCAACGATGACGGTGCGGCGGCGGCGCACCGCGGCGTCGGGCAGAGAGGCGGACCAGGGATAAATTGGGGCTTGGGTGTTCGATTGGCATCACAGGGCATCTGCTCGGCTTGACGGCTTCAACTAATTTCGCCACGGCAGTGTCCAACACGCGGCGGTGGCCTCGACAGATCTCCGGCGGCATAGCGGCAAGCGACACGGTAGCACGGTGGCCGGCGACGGGCCTCATCTTCACCACGCGGAGGCGCTGCAGGGTGCAGCAGGCCGTGGCGCGGCTCGACGGCACGACCTCAACGAACGAGGCGGCCGGAGCCGGCCAGCACAAGCGCGCCACGGTGGCGCTCTGAGAGTGCCCCGGGCGGCCATGGCCTTCGGTGGGAGAGGTGGGACGGTCTCCCCGCGGCCATATACCACTGGCGGCGTGCGCACAAGGTGTGCCCCGCCACAGCGGTCGAGAAGCCGGGGTCCAGGGTGTCCGAGGAGGCTTTTGTTTGCCGGGAATGGCGGCGCACCGCGACGTGGCGTGGCCGCGGCGGTGACATGGCGGGCAAGACCATCGGCGGTTGGTGGCACCGGATTCTAAGGGCTTGGGCCAGTCGTGCCCGTGCGTGTACAGGTGTCCAGGGACCGGAGACAGTCTTGGCCTACGTGTTTCGGGAACGCCATGGCCATGGTTAGCAAGGTCCTAGGGTGGAAGAGAGGCATGGCGGCTTACCAGCGCTGCCGGGAAAGAAGAGATGCGGCGTGGCGAAGGCGAGGCAGGGGCTGCACGGTCGTCGTGGTTCGGCTCGACGTAGAGAGTTCACGATCAGGACGACAGTGACGCGGTGACGGCGTCGAGGAAGCAGTCCGGCGGCGGCGCTTTTCTTCTCCGGCGGCGCTTTTCCTCCCTTTTCTCGCGCCTCCTTTCTTCTCCTTCTTCCCCCTCCTCTGGTTTGGCTGGTGGTTGGTGGCAAGCTTGGCAAGGCCGCAAGCGGTGGCACGGGTTGGGGAAACCTAGAGATCCAGGGCCTCAGCTTTATAGGTGGGCGGTGAAGATCGACGCCGAGGTGGACGGTGGCTGGTGGCGCTGCGCGATCAAGCAGCTTGGGGGCAAGCCACGTCGCGTTTGGGTGCGCGCGGGCCAGAGTGTCAGCGAGAGCGACTTAGGGCAGCAGCGTGTGGGCAGGTGCGTCCGCTTTTCCTGAAAATCGCCGGGCGGCAGCGGCATGTGCGTGCGCATGCGGGAGGGAAAATGTGCGCGCTGCGAGCGTTATCTTGTCAGGGTTGTCGGTGCTTGGTCAGCCAGGTGTGTGCGTGCGGTTGTCGTGGACGCACCAGAGCCACGAGTTCGAACGAAAAGGGAGGGAGTTGGCGTGGCTGCGACGAATTTTGTTTCCCCGTCAAAGCAGAGCAGTGGGAGGGAAGTCAGAGGGGATCCGAGGGGGAAAAGATGACAGGCGGGCCCTGGGTGGCGGTGGCTGCAACGCTGGCTCCCCGTCGTCTTCCGCTCACGGGCCATTGTGGGCTGACTTGTCCAAATGGCATAAAAGGCCTGGCATTCGGTGGTGATCCACTGGCCGGCTCATGGGCTTCTTCTTCATCCGGCATAAAAGGCCAGGGCGGCGGTGCTTGCTGGGCCAAGTCGGTTGGTCTGGGTCGTGGGAAAAAGAGAAGGAATGGGCCGACTGCTGGCTGTTAGGCCGGTAGGGGTCGTGGGCCGAGCAAAGAAGAAGGGAGAAGATGGCAGGCCGACTTGGTTGGAAAAGAAGATGGGCCGGCAGAGAGAGCTGGGCCGCTCGGCTTGGAAAGGAAAATGGAGCGAGGAGAGCAGTGACAGCCAGCCAGGCTGGGGTCATGGGCCAAAATGGCCTTTGCCATTTTGCCTTCTTTTCTTTTCCTTTTTCTTTTTTGTCTTTTATTTTATATGCATAAGTATACATGTTTTATGATTGTATCACTTGTACAATATTTCTTGTTGGGTATTAGTCCCATAGGTATATGTATATGCATTGCATATTTATTTATTGTATAAATAAATATGTTTATGTGTATGTGTTGATTTGAACAAGCAATACAAAAATCCAAATAAATCCAAATCAAGAATATTTTTCATAAATCAAGTGTGATCCTTGTAGGTGACACATAGACGATATAGTACTTAGCTAAGTTTATGATCTAATCCTGAGTTCCACTAGTGCTTCACTATAGTGGTGTGGTACCTAATTGGTGACATGTGTAACTTGTCTAAGACAATAGCTCATGATGTGATAAAATCCAAAGCTAAGTCAATACTCAATGGGTGGCCAAGATTGAGTTTCTACAGGACACCTCATTCCTCTAGGGTTAGCACTAGGTACTCTATTTAGGTTGGTTAGGCATTATGGGTGGGTAACTAGGTAGTTATACCTTGGTCTAATTGCTAATCATACTCCATATGACACTAAGGCGACATGAGGGCATGTTTCTCTAACTCGGCATATTGCTAGGTTGTCTCACTAAGGTAGCCTAGTGGGGTTTATCCACTAGGGTAGTTAAGTGGATAGTCTAGCCGAAGTGGGTAGCTCCTATTATCAGGACATCGAGGATCAACATTCCCATGTAGAGAGGTGTTACCACGGGTTGGCAAGATGTCACTAGTCTCTGAGTAACTAGGGTTAAGTTGTTGGTCTCTTAGGTGTGGACAACATCTACTGACCTAAGTTGGGGTTATAGAGCAATGCTCTACCATGTGGTGGGGGGGGGGTTAGCCAAGGCTTTGGATGCTAAATCCGGAGTTGGTGTGGTTAGGCTAGCTACTATGGCTTAGGGTAAAGGACTAATATTATCTTAGGTAGGGTCAGGATCATGGGTCCAAGTTACTGTGTCAAGGGTTGGTGTGGTCCTACTGGCATCTAACCAGCTATGGTTAATCATGGGTTGGTTGCAGGGTTCTACTGTGGGTAGGTGTACATATATACGTAGTACATCTTGGTGGTATGGCTACTAACTCTAGTATGGTTTTATCAGGGTCTAAGCTCATGACTTAGTGACTAAACCTAGGGTCTATAGCCATGTCATATCCTGGTCGATGGTTGGTCATGGGTTGTCACCTGTATGTGCAGTAGGTTTACCTAGGATCCTAATCACAAGTGACTTAAGGACTATGTTGAGACACATGTGATGTTGCATAGCAACACTCAATAACTAAACCTAGATGCTTTACAAGCAAAGTAGTAGGGTTTCTTTCATGTCAAGCAACAAACATGGTTTTATTAAAAAAAAATTGTAGTTCAGATTTTTGGGTTGTTACATGGGCCCGGACCTCTCCCATGGTGGTGACTCGGTCCAGTTGTTGCTTGAAGGTAGGCTTCTCCATTTGAGTCCTTTGTGCATTTTCTGGAATACGCATTCAGCTTCACGCTTTCTTTCTTGTTTTTGTGTATTTTCATCTGTTTTTGGGTTTGTACCTACAAAACATATTTTCTTCGAAAATAAGTGGAGCAAGGTCAAAGTACATGCATATGTGATAAAAGTTTGCTTCTTTCTCCTATTTTGAACATATATTGGCGGTTCTAGATGTGCAATAGTGACCGCCAACAAGTCTCCCAAGATTAATCATTGCTCATCCCGAGTAATTTAGCTAAGTATTGGTTGTTGATCAGGAGTTGCTTCTATGCCGATATAGTTCATAAGTGCCATGCCTATAACCAAGTATTCCATCACAATTTAAATAGGTTGGCATTATTATCCACCCTTTTTACCTTGACACTTTATGGGGCTTATAGCTTTTCCAAGTTCTTGGATGGTTGCAAGATAGAACGGTTGTAACGGAATCACCAATCATCTATTCTTTGATACACTATCTATCTAGAGGTTTTATAGAATTTGCAAAACAAAGTTAAGTTCCTCAATTGATCCTCTCAATCACTCAAAGTGTATGATTCCTCACCAAAGGCATTCTTTTTGATTTTTGCCTTTCTTTTCATGGACTACCACTAAGGCTTTTGAGTGGAGTTTTTGGGTAGGTATGAGAAGTGGGCATACTTGTATCACATATTTTGCTAAGTCAAAGACCAGACTATAAGGAGATGCAAGTCATACACTTTGATCAAGATGTGCAAGTGTGTGGAATAAAACATGGTGTTCCTAATTCTACTTTTTTGGCTCCTTTGTCATGTTTCTCTCTCTTTTTTTTTGTCTTTGGAGCTTGGAGAGTATGGGCTATCTTCTTTTTTTTTGTCTCATGCTTTTTAGCATGGAAGCATTTTTTTTTCTCTCATGCCTTTTGCATGAAATTATTTTGCATAGCCCATACTCTCTAAAAGAAATCTGCTTTTTAGAGAGAGATAGTCATGATTTGAGGGATGGAGCTTTCATTTTTGGTGGGCGAAAAAGCATGTTTTTGCGTAACTCTCAGTGTAAGAGTTAGCATCTTGTTTGTGGGTGTATGTGAATCGTGATCATGGGTGCATGAAAAGAATGACTATGGGTTTTGAATTTGAAGTTCAAGTCATTTGGCCTTGGTA
This sequence comes from Themeda triandra, assembly GCA_018135685.1. NCBI lineage: Eukaryota > Viridiplantae > Streptophyta > Magnoliopsida > Poales > Poaceae > Themeda > Themeda triandra. The sequence goes on from JAENPR010000793.1 coordinate 163,369, forward strand.
GGTATTTTATAAATAATGAGGAACTTTTGATTTTAAGTATTTTGAAAGAAAATCTCCAGATGTCAAGTTTCTCTTTGAACAGAGTCATAGCAAATTCTATTTGTACCATATCATAACTTGCAACAACTTAGAAAAGATCATGCATTTGCATCCCACAAGTTTTTAGGTTTTTAGGATGAGACATTGAAAGTGCTATGCAGCATTCCTGCAAGTATACAGATCCAATTAGTAATACATCACAAATTCAAAGTGGAGGCAGCATAACTAAATCACTTGCTAATATTACTTTATTGATTCAAATAATAAATAATCCACTTTTACAAAGTACAATTTTAGGAAGAATCAAACAAAAAGCACTGTAGAGGAGTCATCACTTGCTAATAAACTTCAAACTATTTTCTATGCAGAGAACCACCTCCACGTGTAGAGGGCTCATCACGAAAATGACCCAGCCCACTTGTCCACTCTTCATTGTTAGTGTTCTGAGGCAACCCTGCAAAATGTGTTGTATATATGCAAAAAAAAAAAAGTCAATTAGTAAAGGATTAAAAAACGGATTGCAAAGCTGTAGGCGAACATTTTTACATGCCAACATGCATTAGAAGTTGTTAACAAAAATTAGTCAAATACAATGCCCAATCCATCACAAATTCAAAAGTGGAGCCACCATAACTTAAACATGTGCTAAGACACATAAAAAAATAATTCACTTTTAGAAGCCAGTGACGCTAGTAATAAAAAACTACGTCTGTATCTATGGAAAGAAAGTATCAAGTAAACAAAATGTGATTTTCAGAGGCCTCACCATGAAAATGACGCAACGCACTAGTCCACTCTTCATTGATATGATTCATAGGTAACCCTTGCAAAATGTGTCGTATATATTCAAAGAAACATCAATTAGTAAATAATTATAAAATGGATCGCAAAGCTGTAAGTGAACATATGTGAACAGGTAAATTAGTAAAGAATTACATGCCAAGGCGCGGTACAAGCTGTTACAAAAAAGGTAAATTCAATGTTCAATAGGTTGTTTCAGCACCAAATGGATTGCAGGCAGCACAATTTTTGCAGCCTGTAGTTTGATTTTATTTTAACAAGCAGATCTATGTGAAACAGGAACAATAATATTAGAACCAAACATCGAATCAATTTTTGCATTTTTTATTGACATATTTTGAAGCAGAAACAATAAATATTGAAACAGGTTCATTTGCAGAAAAGAAGTTCGTTCCCCACTTCTATCCTTCCAGATAGAGCAAAACAATTATATGCGGAGCGTAAAATCAATGTAGTCCAGGCAACATTTGTAGCAATTAAACACACCTGTAAATGAGACCCTACGCTGCACTGTAGCCTGTGCCAACCGGTCTTTGTCCTTGACGGCCGATTCAGGTGCATGTGCTGAAAATACACCGTCAGGTGCGGCATTATCCTCTTCAGCCATTTTAAGCGTCAATTCTGAAGGATTGAGAGAGAGAGAGACAGTTGGGGAGAGAGTCAGATCCAAAGAGGGCGTGGATTGTCGGAGGTAGAAGACGAGTTACAAAGCGATGGAGAGAGGTAGAGAGATAGAGAGAGAGAGAGATCCACTTTGCATTGTCGAAAGTCATGGAGAAGAGGAATGCCGGATCTAAGGGAGAAAAAGAATCGGAGAGAGGAGAGAGTACGGGGAGAGAGACGGAGATAGTGGAGACAGACGGAGAGAGTGAGAGACAGAGATGAAGGATGCAGAAGACGGAGAGGCGAGAGAGTGTCGGATCCGGATCTCAAGGAGAGAGAGGGAGAGGGAGAGAGTAGAGATAGAGAGAGGGACAGTGAGAGAGGGAGAGAGAGGGAGAGAGAAACCAGTGTCAGATCTGACGGAGAGAGAGGGAGAAGATGACGGCAGAAGATGACTCAGACAGAGGGAGAGAGAGAGACGGAGAAGAAAGGGAAGTCTGGAGGTAGAAGATGACTTTTTAGATGAGAAGAAGGGGCACGAATGGAATGGATTGGAATGGAGGGGAATCCTAGAATCCAGCAGCATGGTCAGGAAAGAGAGGTGGAAAAGTGAGCGTGAATCTTGGAACAGCCAGTGCCGTAGGATATGGTATGCTGCCGCATACCATAGTGAGAAATCCGATGTTATATAAGTAATTGGAATATGTGATATAGTGAGATGATATGAACCTTGCTCTCTTATATGAAGAACTTGGGATTTATTTTTTAAAAATCAAAATTCAAATAGCATGCTCCTCGGTGATATGAAAATTCCTACCGAGCCATATCTAGTGTTTCAAGCTAAAAACCTTCATATGTTTGCTGCTTATTCCTGCATTGAGTTTTGTCAAGTCTTGTTGACTCTTGTTGAGAAAGTTATTATACCCCCAAGATCAAGAACATGTACACCCACCTATATAAGCTATTTCCACACGGAAATACGCTAAAATATGCATTCTGTCCACCAAAAACTCTGCTTCTACACCGGGAGTAGACAAAAAGATATATCTTAAAAATAATTATGCCATGTTCTATTAATAAATACGCCATGTTCTACAAAATAGTGATCTCTCTCAATATATAGATAAAGAGACATGAGTTATGCAAAATATGAAAAAAAAATAAGGACACATGAAGGTCCCAAAGAAAAAGAAAAAAATATGGACACATGAAGGTTCAAGTACATTAAAAAAATGATGAGCGCATGAAGGCTGATGCAAAATGATAGCCATGTTCTCAAAATAAGTGTTCTTTAAGAGAGATCACTCATATCAAGGAGCATAGTCTAAGTTTAATCCCATTTCATCCACACATTTGCACTTCTTGATCTAAGGGTATGACATCTTTCACCTCGGATCCAAGCTTTGACTTAACAAAATATGCAAAGTAAGTATGCCTTCATATCTTTCCCTACCCAAAGATCCATATCAGCTTTTTAGAAGCAGGAAAGAAAGAAGGCAAACACTTTGATATGCCTTGGTAAGGAACCAATTACATATATGAGCGATCCGAGAGAATCATTTGAGGAGCTAAGCTATGTTTTCATTTTCAAAATCAAATGAAAACCCAAATTTCTAAACTTACTGGTGTAAGGGGAGTTGAATCCATGATGTTCCATTATTCAATTATCCAAGATAATGTGGTAGACACTCCAAAGATCACAAGTGCAGGTGAAGCTTGGAATAATTTGTATGCAGGTTACATATCAAGGAGATGACCCATCTTAGTCCTGAACTTTACTCGAGGATGAGCAAAGGGCTAAGTGTGGGGGAGTTTATTGGCAGTCCTTAACTCACATTTTTTTACCACCAATTTTTACATAAAACAAACACCAAACTTAGATATAGGGCTTATAACTGTTGATGGTCACTAACACCTCTTTTGACCATCAACATTCCACCCAAAGTCAAGTTAATTCAACATATAAAGGTACATTTTATGTTTAGGATTCAACTAGTTCCACTTGTACTTGAAAAAATATTTGTATGCAGGAAAAATACCAAAAATGGTCACATATGGAGCAAAGGAGGCAAGCAGACGTGACAGGACGTCGGTGGGCCCATAGGCCACGGCAGCCGAAGCCACCTAGGCGACGACCAACCTGGTCCCCTGCCATGTCACCACCATCCTCCAGAGTCGGTTTGATCCGATGGAGGAGGTTGACGCGCCTAGGATCCAGGGGCCCACTGTCATCCACTTGGAGGCCTCCAACTGATGTACCTGCCATAACCGACCATGGAACTGCCTTGGATCATCCTACAGTGTTGGATGGAGAGGCGATGGGAGTGGATGGGCGACTGACACCCTCCCTATGGCGGCCAATGTCCCTCTTCCACCGACCTTCTCCACTGCCTATAAGTACCTCTCCACTCTCCTGGTGCTATAAAAAAGAGGTCTGCAGCACGAGAAAGATCATCACTAGCTTATCACTAGCTCATCATTAGCTCAGCACTAGCTCATCAGTAGCTCATCAAGTAGTAGCTTAGAAGTAGTAGCTAGCTAGTAGAAAAGAAGAGTCATGTGGAGCTTTGCCTCGAAGTCTAGAAGAGTCTTCCAGAGTCTTTAGGTCTGGTATAGCTCCTTTGTAATTCTTTAGTATTTACTTAATATAGTACTTTACTTTTAGTACTTAAGTAATACATTTCTGCCTTTAGTTCAAGTCATGTCTTGCTCTTGTTCATCATTAGTGAGCTTAGGTGCTTGTTCTCCGGCATAGGCATCATAGTTATCTTAGTGTGTAGGTTGCTTTTATCTAGTAACTGTTCTGCCGTCTAGTTAGGGTGTCTCTTCTTTGAGCTCAAGTAGAGACAGTGAGTATATAGATTAAGCACGATACTTAGGTTATATCTTGCCTGTAGATACGGCTAGGCCTCCAGATAGTTATGGTAGGTGTTAGGTGGTGACTGCCCTAACATCCACTGTATTCCACCACATTGGGTTTAGTTATTAAAACATAGGGCTCGTTGTACTTTGTGTCCATTTAGATCAGGACAGGTACACCTCTTTTACTAGATAAGATCAAGTTATCCATTAGTTACCTTTGTTGCCTAGATTACACCGATCTTCTTCCTTCTCTGCTACTCTACACTTCTAGCTACTGCTGAGCTTAGTGATCAACCCTTTTACCTTTCTACCCTCTTTTCCAACCATCACCTACGCTAAAGCCATCCACCTTCAAAGCCGACCCATTCACGTTCTCCCAAAGATCACCTACCCGCCTTCCTTTAGGAAATTATAAATTTGATATCTGGTTCTCACTAGGCGAAGTGCTACATAATAGTTACGTGCGCTTGCGGAATCCCTCTTTCCTAAACACACATATACGAACCGTCAACAATAACTAATCAATTCCACAAGTTTTGGTGATTTACCATTTGCAGGAGGGCATCCGCGGAAACACACAACAAAAGGGCAAAGAATGAAGGATAAATATCACTTTACTCAAGCCTAAAGAAAAGGGGCCAGTTGCCAGGCAAATCAGGGTCCAAACAAGAGGAGATCAAGCCAAAACTCACATCAAAATAGCCCATCTCCACAAATCCCCAACATGGGCCAAGTCTAGGGGATCACAGGGAGGCCACTGACCAAAGTTGGGCCTGTTCGGGTCTAGTCCTGGCGCGGTCGCTCCCCTAGCTAGGCCAAACCGCCTCAGCTTTGGCGGGCCACCTCTTGCCGACAGCCCAAAAGTAGTGGTGGAGGGGAAAGGCGGTAACATCAATGCTAAGGGGCAGTATTGAGGTCGGTTTAGGGGCTTTAAGGGGGAATATTCCATGGACATTCCCCCTCTCTACCTATATAACGGCTATCCCCCTCACATTGGGGCAACACACAAGTGAAGAAGAGCTACCACACCTTTGAGAATAAGTAGAGCATCACTCCAATGGGATTAGGCCCTAGCTAACTATCTAGAGTAAGTAGTTGGAGAGATGTGAGGGGAAGAGTGGGGAAGTGCCGGACTTGTCGATATCTCCCTGAGCTTGTAACTCGACGAACACGAGCTTTGTACCTCGATGGGTATCTTAGTAAGTGTTCATTGTTCTTATGGAATAAAGCCTTTGTTTAGTTAAGCTTTGCTCTTACTTGTTTGCGGGTTCGTTGTCCGTCCTCATGGCGGATGCTCTAGTAGAGGGCCCTGATGAAGACGGATAGCCCTGATCAATGCTAGAGCAGTAGTCGATAGTGTAGACATGGTGTCTAGGCTAGAGGCTACCTTCGTTTGCCTTGTATCCCAAGGTTGAGGGGTAGACGGCAGGTAGTGACAGCCCTATCTATCCTCTGTAATCTCCCACATTCGGATATGGCATAGAGCTATAGGCCAGTACTGGTTGGCAGGCCAGGCATAAGTCAGTGCCTGAAGTGAGCAAGTAGAAGTAGGGTTTATCTATCCTTAGATGGTAAAACCATAGGAATCCATCTCTACCCTCTACCAACTCTATCCTTGTGTTGTCCTTGGACAAACTAGCTAGAATAATACCCAGTGGCGGAGCTAGGATTTGAAACTAGGGTGGTCCATTGTCTAATTTTTTTTTAATCACTACAAATTTATCATGTTGGTACGCAAGTATATGAACATCAAAACGCAATTAAAGACAGCTGCAGCAGCACCTTCTTGTTCTTCAATTTGCTCTTCTGGACCAGCTGCAGCAGCACCTTGTTCTTCAATTTGTTCTTCTAGATTAGCTGCAGACATAGAAGATGGAGAAGTTGCCTTCTTCTTTGCTTCATATCGTTGAATCATAGAGGCAATATATCACTTTTCCTCTTCATGTTTCAACAATTCTGCAAGACAATTATTGGGGTAAAATTCATTATATCAACCACTAATCGAAAATTAGCTGTAGGCAAAATAATACACGAGTAGCAGACTAGCAGTTGTATACAAATCGAATATGAGATATAGGAAAAATATTATGTATACTAGTATACTACGGATTCAGATCGATTGTAACTTGCCTGTTGCTTTGCGTTTCCTGTCGTGGAGTTCAATGGACTGGTCGTCTGGTTCGCTGCCTCGCCGCCGGCAGCAGTGCAGCACTTCGGTAGTTTCAGTTGCGTCGCCCTGCCCTAGTACTCGACGAATATATCACAGGAAACTGGAAAGACGGAAAAAATACGAGTAGACGGGAGACGGCGGCGGCAGCCGAGACGACAGAGCCAATCGAGTACGTAAATTCTTCAGTGCGATTACATATATGGGCTTCACTTGGGCCGAGCGCAAGGTGGTCCGCGGCCCACAAGGACCACCCTGTAGCTCCGCCACTGATAATACCTCTATTCCTTGTGAAAATACGATACCCCAGATACTTCTAGGTGAAATGCTACAACGGTAATTCCGTATGTTTGTAGATCATTTTTGTATGCTTAAGAAATACCAACATACTCCAATAAATTTTATCAATTAACCAAACCCAAACTAGAGCTTTCACTGAATTACTCTCAGCACCCGAGAGGTCGCCTCCGCACTCGAGCAGAGCGCGGGAAAAACCTCGATACTCGAGGGCGGCTAACGCCACCGAATCCAAGACCTCGGAACCTGAGGAATGCTAATCGGGACTTACAGTACCCGATGATTATAGGGGCTTGCGGCACCTGAAGGACGGAGCTGCTCGGCTAGCTTGCCATTAGGTCCTACGAGGGCTACTGTCGGATATATGGACCCGGGGTGTAACACATAAAAAAAAGAAAGAAAGGAAAGGAATGGATTAGATGGGCAAAGGCCCAGCCAGCCCACCACCACCAAGCCCAAGTCACCCAACTCTAGAAGGCTCCTTCCTTCCCCATCTGCTACCCTCCCTCATCCTGTTCGTGTCCCTCCCCTCCAGAAGCGCCTTTCCCCTTCCTCCCTGCTCTCTCTTCCTCTCTAGCACCTTCCCCAAACCAGTGATAATCAAGAGAAAGCGGAAAGATGTATTGAGGGCGAGGAGGGATTCAAGTAGAGCGGCAACAGGGTGTAGGTCGACTTTTCCCCATTTGTTTCTTGCTGCCCTAGCTTGGGGATAACCAAGGTGAGAAGATTTCCCTTTTGGATCCTCTGATTGAGATGTTTTGCAAGGTCTTTGGCCTTGGTATTAGTTGCTTTTGTGGAAGGAATCATCTTTGGGAATCAAATATTGCATCCTGCTGCCTGATAGTTTGAGCATAGCAGCTTCTACAGTAGTTTCCGTGACCTAAATGCCTTTTTCTTCCAAAGTGTATAATAGAAAATATGTGGAGGACCTTCAGATCTTTTAGCTTATGAAATTTCATGATTTTAGACCGAATGGTTGGGAGATATGGATTTTCCAAACTACCTGTCATGTTCTGCCAATGATTCGGACAGAACTGGATCTAGCTGGTTTTTGAGAACCTTAGAGGCTTTATATGACTTTACGAATTATAGGAGTCTTGTAGTACTTTTCATAAGCTTTCCAGATTGGTAACAATCATGACTTTTGGATAAGAGGAACTCTAGTATAAATTTTTGGAGTTAGATGTACTGTTTTCTCTGCAGAAAGTTCAGTTATGCTTTGCTTCTTCTTTGGGCCATCTTGTTGGCTGTATCTGCAAATGTGAGTATTATGAAAATGGTAGATCATGGGATGATTTACGAACTGGTGAAATTTCAGAATTTTTGGACAAATGGATATGGAGTTATAAAAATGTGAAGTCTGCTGTCTCAGTTACTAGACAGTTTCTGAAGCCTGTCTATAACTGCAGTTTAAGCCATCTTAAAGGCATGGTAAAATTATAAGTTCTCATGGAGATTGTAGGCCTTGTTGTGTAGATTCCAAAAAATGTATTTGTTTGCCATCATAGCCTTAATATTTTGATTGGTATAAAAAGAAGAAGTAGCACTGCTGCTGTTTGTACAGGGACTAGTGGGGTTGCTTTCACTGATTGTTTGTTTGGACGTAGGAGCGTTTTGTTCTTTGTTTTCAAGCCATATTGGGAGTATTTGTTCTGAGTTCTTTGTTCTAAAACAGGTGGTATTGCTCCGGATCGTGCCTAGTTCCTTTTGCATCTCTGTTTTGAGGCAAGTAAACGTAGCAGTGGCTTTGCTACAGTTTTAATATGTCATTTACTTCTACAACTACATCTTAATATATCAGTCATATAATGAATAACCTAATGATTAGATTATTTATGTCTAAGGAACTCAAATAAACAGTTATTGTTTGGTATTCATTGGTTTATAGTTACGTTGTGATGTGAGGTTCAGATTTTAAATTTTGTTAATCGGAACATGGCTTTTTCATACATTGGTGAGGCTTGTTGGTACTTGTGATTTGTTGGAAGATTTGAATCTTATTATATACTTTGTTTGGGTTAGACTTATTCTTTTGCTAGATATAATTGAAGAAGTTAACCATTGAACGAAGTGTCACATATGCACATTGCATCGCATAACATTTGCATCTGAAGTTATATCGCCGTTTGCTGGCTGCGACTTGTACCAGTACAACATCATACAGTGTCCCATGGAGGGGTATGATGTACACTCTTACAGTGTCCCATGGAGGGGTAAGAGTGCAGAAGAGCATGTCATGTGCATTACATATGCATTCTTTTCATGTGGTGTGAAGTGAAGTGAAGTGAATGGAAGTGAAGTTATTTAGCGGAAGTGAGAATTATATATTATGTTAACATTGAGATTTTATTTATGGAAGTCGATTTGTGTTGATGATTCTATCTATCATATATTAAGTTTGTAAAAAATAAAATAGGATGAGGCAGCGGTTGGCAAGGTAGAGTATTGAAATTGATATTTGTCTACCTTTACATTCTATAAATTATATGACTTACTTAAATCATTGTGTAATGAACTTGTAGTTTAAATGGCATATGAAAGCGGTTTACTTGCTGAGATTTTTATATCTCACACCCCTTTCTATCTTTCCAGGCGCTCAGGTGGTTTTTGCTTGAAGGGTGGGGAAATAGCAGCACTTTCGGCACCTCATGTCATCTTTAGTGTGAAAATTTATTCTGTAATGATAATAGTACTAGAACTTAGACTTTACGTTGATCGGGAGCCCCTACTTTAGCTTGTGGCTGATGTTGGGAAGTCTTTCTAGACTTAGTTTGATGATGACATGTTCATGAGGATGCTATATCTCGTTGTTCAGCTTACTTATATTATATGCTTATGTTGTTGCTTCCGCGTTACTCCGGTTTCAAGGGAAGATGTTGCCAATTTTCCTTGACGTTGCTCTAGGTCCTAGCAAGCATGGTGGCATCTTAGGTAGAATAAGTTTTGGGGTGTTATAGTTGGAATCGGAGCATAGGTTTTGGTTCTAGGAAAACAAATTAAGGTTGCTAATACAGCTTCATATTGTACTAATCAACCTTTTGCTCTAGGTCCTAGCAAGCATTGTGTAGGGGCTTGCTTTAGGTGAAGTTGAGCTAGAGGAAGTAGTTGCTAATACAGCTTCATATTGTACTAATCAACCTTTTGCTCTAGTGTTTGTGATTTATAGAGAATTTTGCATAGACTATGCACCCCCTCTAGCCATCTAGGTCCTTTCACTAACGTCATTGGCTCGGCCTCCATGGCATCCTCAAGCCCATTGAGAAACATATAGATGGAAGGTGACTGCTCTTCCTACACGGCTAGCTCGGGCTTCTGCAGATGCAGGTCCCTAGGCTGATCGGCGATGAAGTCCAGGCTGCCAAAGGTGATCTCAGTGTCTTGTTGCATCTTCTCCATGTTGTCGAAGTTGAAGATGAGGCCCATCTGAAACTTGTGAGATCTGTGTGTAAAAAGGACCCTGCCTATCACGCCAATTGTCGGAGGTTTTGACCTTGACAATAGAGATCATCGTATCACACAAACAAGGAATTAGATGAGTAGCACACGGGACACGATTAAATTGGTTCAGATATGTGGTACCCTACGTCCAGTTTGTAGTAGATCCCTTATCTCGTATGCTTGAGTTTACAAGGGGCTACTGAGTATTCTAATGGGTACCGATCGAGTGCTCCCCACCCCACCTTATATATACTCCGGGGTGTAGGGTTACATAGATGGCGATCAATTTACAAATATGATTCCTAGTTAGTTACAAGAAAATATTAACAGAATGGCTACCGTATCCTATAGAAGTCGGTGCCTAAGCTCCTTGCATCAGCTTGCTTAACCATCACGTCTAATGATGTACCCTAGATCGGGTGGGCCTCATCTTCGCCAATCTCACGTAATGAGCTTCTATCGGGCCGGTGAGGTAACCTGGGTTCATATCACCAACACATTCTTTGTAGAGAGTAGACTCTCTGTGTGTGTCACACTGCCATCATTATCCTCTCTTACGTCTTACCCCTATCTAGACCCTGATGCTTAGTTATGCTATGATCATAACTATGTCATTAGTCATCACTTTATATCAACCTCCCCTATGGTAAAAATATAGATAACATACCTAAAATACTCCTGGTGAAATGCTATAACGGTATCATATGCTTGCAGATTTTATCTGTGAATGTTAAGAAGACCAACAGGGTTTTTGAAAATTTAAATTTGGAATGACCATCGGATCGTGACATCCCGCCCGGGAGCTTCAGCCAAATGAGCGTTGCTCGGGGCATACGGCTCGAATACCTCCTACCTAGGCCCATTCAGCCTCCCATCGCACGAGGGCTTCGGCCGAACGAGCATGGCTTAGTGGGAGGGGTCTAGGGCCCTTGGCTCAGATTGCCCCCAGAAGGGTTTTGCTGGGCGACGGATCCAGGGAGCGCCTCAAACCACCCTCCCTGACCGTCACATGCACTAGGGCTGCTCACCTGCGTGACAGGAGCAGGGCATTGTCCCTCCATCTAGGCAAGGTGCCCCTTGCTTACTTCAACAAGAGTCACGCCCGGTGCATGACGAAACATGACAAAGGACGCGAGTTGACTTCATCATCCGCAGAGGGGTCAAACACGTGGGAGCCAAATCGATACGAAATGACTTTCAATTGGGAAACTTGCATTTGTAATCATTTTGATTGAAACTACACTCTAGTTATCTATGGACACTATTATTTGTATGCGAATGATGGAGTTTGTTAATTATTTGTCAATGGATGTGTTAATTTATGGGTCAAATATGTGTTTGAGCGATCAATGTCTAGTGTGATTTTACTAAATTATTTGTATTTCTAGTATTGTTACATCATATTTCATTAGTAAAAGCCAACAGACACCAGTATAAGCTTGCGGACATCAAAAAATACACCAAACTTCATGCCGTGGCATATTAGATCTATTTCAGAAAAAACCTTGCATTCCTAGAGCTGGAGTGAAACTGCATGTCAAACAGGTCCATTTGCTTCACTAAGGTTCTCTGTTTGAGACTACTTCACCAACTATGCTCTACCAACTTCACCGTGGAGTACCTCAAAAAACCTGAAGTTTCGGTAGCACCTCTTTAGGTGCTTCACAAACTCCACCTGTTTTTCCTAAAGCATAGCTGGGGAGCTATGCCTGTTTGGCTAGCAAAATTGAGAGCGGAGTTGAAAAGGTGGGCCTGTTTGGGACTACCCGCTTCATATTTTTCAAGTTTGCTCCTGACTTGGCTTCGTTAGCCAAACAGAGACAACTTTACGAACTTTGCTTTAGAAAAAAAAAACCCAAAGTTAAGGACCTACCTCTGGGTTTTTTTAGAGCACCTAAAAGGATATTTTAGAAATTTTAAATTTTCTTATGAAGCTGCTTTATAATAAAGTTGATGGAGCAAAGCTGATTTTTTTTTTTTTTTTTTTTTTTTTTTTTTTTTTTTTTTTTTTTTTTAGCAAAACTGTCCCCAAACAAATTTTGGAGTGAAGCGACTTTACGGTGGAGCGGGTGAACCAGCTCTCGAGACCTTCCTAGGTCTGTTTGGCAGAGTTGTGCTCTTTAATTCTTCAGTGGCTCTTCTTGATTCTCTGGTGAAGTGATTCTGTGGTGAAAGTAATTCTCTTTGATTATTTAGTATAAGCTCTCAAAATTAGGATAGAGAATCACTTCACAAAATTAGAAAAAGCTACGTTTTTCAGTTCTTACGCTTTTAATTCATTTCGTAGAATCACTTCACATAATCAAACTTGCTGAAAAATGCGTTTGCTGGAAAATGCGTTTGGCAGCAGACTAAAAATCCACTCCGCGGAGCGCGCATCCTCATCCACCGCACCCACTGTTTACTTTCCCCATGTCCCATAGAGCTTTTCTCCCCTGCCCGCGTTTCCCTCGATCCTGTTAGGCTATCTCCAACAGATGATGCATCACGTTACCCATACCTAAAATGGCTACTTTACAGTGAAAAAATACCCTCCAACAGAGTAGGCAAAGGCAGAACTCGGGCCTTGTTTAGTTCCGAAAGTTGGGATTTTGGAATTTGGGAGTTTTCTATAAAGACTTTCGTTTGTATTTTTGAATTTATTGTCAAACATGACTAATTGGTTTAAAAGATTCGTCTCGCAAAGTTAAAGCAAACTATGTAATTAGTTATTTTTTACCTACATTTAATACTCCATGCATGTGTCAAAAATTTGATGTGATAGTGATGTGATGGGAAATCTTGCAAAAAGGTGGCCCAAACACTGTACAAATACAGATTCGGGCCCGAACTAAACAAGGCCTCATTTTGGGTCGGAGGTAAGAGGGAACTCAAATGTGCGTCTCTCTCTCCTCGACCTAAACCTACGCCAGCAGACGACGACAGCGAGGCGGGCCCACGACGGGGAGGGAAAGCGGGATCTGCTCGTTGCTGAGCGTCGGCGTAGGGGCTTGGCGCGTCGTGGTCGCGCGCTCGGTGGCGCGGTGCAGACGATGGTCGAGGCAAGGACGTTGACGAGCTCGGACCACCACAGGCTAGGCGGCGGCGCCCAGCATTCACCAGCTCGTGGCGACACCCGGCCCCCACCTGCTCGTGGCGGCGCCCTGGCCACCACCGACGCGCGCGGGCACCTGCTCCGGCAGGATCCGCTCCTCCATGGCTGGCCGCCGCGTGCGAGCAGGGGCAAAGGTTGCCGTCGCGCGCGCAGGCCATGGCGTCGAGACGTCTCCTTGCCGCTCCTCCAGTAGGGACCCGCCTTCCCCGTCCACGCCGGCAGCTCCGGCGGAGCCTGAAGGTCGAGAGGAGGAAGGGAAGAGGAGGGGCCGGTGGCGGCGGTTTCTGCTGGGAGAGATGCGCGCCGCCGGTTTGCGTGGGTTGAGACGTGCGTCTCGGGGCTGGGCGTCGATGCGGGGCCCTCTTCTTTTGCGTTGTGGCTATTGGAGACGGGAGGATTTGGGCCCTGACTCTTTGGCCACGCGGGGATCCCTGCGTTTTCCACGGACCAGAAAACCGCGCGGCAGCCTCCCCCGAGTAATTTTGCGGTGCTCTTTGGAAGCTCAACGGGCGTGGAATCGAGGCCCGCTTCCACCCGATTTCCACGGGGTAAGGAGCCCGGCCTGATTACACCGGGCGTCGTTCCCCGTCTCGCATCCCTCGCTGGGCGCTGATTCCCAGTTCCGCTCTAGGCAAGGTTCAAGAGTCGCGGCCTCCTCGGCCTGGCGTGCGCCGTCGCCGCCTCCCCGTTCTCCGTTGTCACCTCGGTTCCCTCCTCCGTCCTAGCCTCAGTCGCGTCCTCCGTCCTCGCAACTCCGTGCTTCCAAAGAGCAACAGGGAAGTAACCCCGTATGTGAAATCTCCCCTCCGGGTGGAGAGGGGATTACCAAGTCCAGAAAAAATCCCTCCCCCTTGGTTTGCTCGCCTGAGTTAGTTCCCCCGAGTTGCCAAAGTATAGTAGTCTCAAAAATCCATTCCCCCAAGTTAAAAAAAAAAAAAAATCCATTCCCCCAACCCCAACCCCAAAAAAACACTCAATCTTGTTCGTCTCCGGCGTCGTCGTCTTCTCGTGTTTCCTCCCGTCGCCCGCCCACCGCCTTCTTGCGGCGTCGCTGACCGAAGACGACTGTACCTGGTCGGTCGGATCCAGCCGCCTCTCTCCAGATCCGTTCATCACCGGCTTCGGGCTGTCTCCGACGGCCTCCACTGAGTGCTGCTGTCCGCGGAGGAGGAGGACGACGGCCATGGAGGCACTGCAATGGGTTTTCTCAGCCGGGACCAGTTTCTTTGAAGGAACCCAGCCGAGGAACGACCTAGAGCGCCTCCGAGCCACTTTGCCCGACGCTCGCAAGCTCATTTGGCGCAGCGAGTGGGGCATGCTCAAGGACAAGCAGCTGGCCACGCTTCTCTCGCATCTCAAGGACACCACCTACGATGCAGAGGACCTTCTCCGCGAGCTGGACGACCAAGTGCTGCGGCAGAGGATAGAGGACGCTGATCGGAGCAGGGCAGGTCAACTTTTATCTTTCTCTCTGAATCTTGCGAAAACTTATATCTATGGTAGCAAAACAAGGATAAAGGAGACCCAAGATAAGCTCGACAAGGCTGTGGCTGAGATCGAGAGAGTGCTCAATCTTATGGGTCTTATGAGCGTTGAGCCATCACAGATCATGCCGGAGACGAGTTCACTTATCAGTGCTCCAGAAGTTGTTGGTCGAGATGGTGAACGAAATGCATTGATCGAGATGCTTGGTGTGATGATTGGGCGTGAGACCCAACGGGATGAGGTGATCAAACTATTGGGAGTGCCACTCGCTGGGGTTTGCACATCTGCAGGATCTGATGGAATGAGAGCAACAGAAAGGAGTAGTGTCGCACCTGAATCCAGAGCCAAGCGACCAAAAGGAAACAGTGGCAGGGCTGGACTTGCTGAGACTAACTTCACCAACAATGTTTCTGTCACCTCGATTGTTGGCATTGGCGGGGTGGGGAAGACTACCCGGCTCAGTTCATCTACAATGATCCAAGGGTGGAACTCCACTTTGGTATGCGGATATGGGTCTCGTGTCTCGGACTTCTTTGACAAGAGAAGGATAACAAGGGAGATCATGGAATGCATCTCGGGGAGGAATTCAACCCATCGTGCGGTATAGAAGCTACGCAAGGCGAATTGGCCCACGGCTAAAGCTATGCCCAAAATTCCTTTTGGTGTTAGATGACATGTGGCCGACGCTAATGCCGATTGGGAGGCATTTTATGCAGCACTAAGGCTTGGACCTCAAGGTAGCATGATCCTAGTGACTACAAGATCTCCAAGTGGTTGCTACTCTTGTCACCACGAGCAACTGTGAGCTGTGCACCTCGAGGGATTGCCTACGATATATTTTGGGACTTCTTCAGAAAGTGTGCATTGGGCACAAATGACCCGAGTCATATCCTCACTTGCAAGATATTGGTCGGAGCATTTGCACTAGGTTGTGCGGGTCTCCTTTGGCTGCAAAAACTCTTGGGCGCTTATTGAATATGAGCCGACGAACAACACTGGAGGACTGTCCGGAAAGAGTGAATTGTGGGAGCTGCGTCATGAAGAGTGGGAGATATTGCCAGCCCTTCAACCGAGCTATTTATATCCGCGACGAGGTCAAGAGATGTTTCCTATTTTGCTCCATGTTTCCGAAGGGTTATAGCTTTGGCGTAGATGAGATAGTTGACATTTGGGTGGCGAGAGGGCTTTATTGCGTCGGGGGAAGCATGCGTCCTGAAGATGTGGGCGTTACTTACTTGGATGAATTGAGGAACAGATTTCTTTTCCGAACAGATCCAAGGTTCCCGAATAAAACAAGATACATAATGGACGATCTCATCCATGATATGGCAATGTCCTTTTCTATGGATGAATGCTTGGTGGTGCAAGATTTAAGAAACCAAAACAAGAGCATAATGCACAATACTGTTCGTCACATGTCAATCGAGGTGGATGGTGAATCCTTGACCAGAATGGGAGACATTCAACATTTGGGTAAATTGCATTCACTTAGGTTCGGAATCAGATTTGATGTTGATATTACGTGGTTCAGTCAGCTTTCCAACATTCTATTTTTGAGCTTAAAAGGTTGCAGCCTGGTAAAACTACCCGAAAGCATATGTGCGTTGACTAGTCTCCGTTACCTTGATATATCTCATAGCAGTGTACAGGAATTACCTGCGAAACTCTGGTGCCTTCACAGCCTACAAGTTCTTGATGCAAGTCATTCAAGTCTGAAAACAATTCATCAGGACGTAACAAAGCTAATCAATTTGCGTCAACTAGCACTGCCAGCGGAAGCCTCTCGGGCCTTATCAATGGTAACTGGGCTTGGAAATCTGTCTTGTCTACGAAGCTTGAGTGATTATAGGGTTCAAAAAAATAATGGGCGGGGAATTGGTGAGCTGAAGTTCATGAATCAGCTCAGTGGAGCACTTCACATCAGATCTCTTAGTAATGTTGGGAGCGAGGAAGAGGCTGCTGAGGCTAGACTTGTTGATAAGCAATACCTCAAGGAACTCGTTCTGCAGTGGCGGCATAGGTACATCTCTGTATTGATGTGCAATGAGAGCAGAGTGCTCAAAGGCTTGTGTCCTCATTCAAGAATTGAATGCCTTAAAGTCGTTGGCTTTGGTGGTGATAGGTTTCCAAGCTGGTTTAAGCCAGAGTATCTACCGACTTTAAGAAGCCTGGAGCTTTCTCTTTGTGGTTACTTGGAAAGTTTATCAATCCCCTGCTTTGATGACGGAACACAAGCTGGTTTAACAGGCGATGATGGAATGCAGCATGCATGCAGCAGCATCAGTCGCAGCAATAGCCTTGCGTCCTTCGCCTTTACAAGACTCACTACTTTACGTGTTCACGGATGCCTGAAGCTGACAAATCTTGAGCAGTTTCTGACCCCAGAGAAACTGCCATCCATCAAGTCAATAATGCTTGAGAAATGTCGCAGTCTAGCATCAATACCGGTCCACAGATTTGTGGAATTTGTTTGCCTACGGGACCTGAAAATCTGTGATTGCCCCAAGCTGGAGTGCTCACAGGAAATGGTTTTGCCCGCATCACTCCAACAACTCTGTATAGTCAAGTGCAATGAGCTGGACAGGTCATTTCCAGCCTGCCTAGAGAACCTCACCTCTATCACCTTCCTGCAGTTGGTTGAATGTCACAGTGTCAAGTGCATCCCGTTGAACTTGATCGGCTCAATGCTCAAGTGCCTGGTTATAAGTAGCTGCCGGGAGTTGTCATCCATTGGAGGATTGCAGGGCCTTGCATCCATAAAACATGTCCAGTTGTCTAACTGCCCTAAGCTTACCGAGGTACGACTGCCATTCGAGAAGAAGGAACTGCGGACCAAGGGGAAGGAACTGCTCAAATATATATATACAGATTACACAGCTTTTTATTGAACGCATGAAATCAAGCGTTGCTCAGTCCTTGCCTCCTTAGCTCACCTTCTATGCTGGGTGCTGCAGCCGTTCTCCACCACCTCCCAATGTGCCATCATCTTGTTCATCACCTCCCCCTCCCCTTCCGGTGCCGGCCTCCTCCGTTCTTCTACGGACAGCGTTGGCAATGCAGCCAGCAGCTCCCACCATTGGCGGCTCCCACCGCATCCAACACAGGGGCCAATTCTCTTGCTGTATGTGATGAGTGAGCAGGACTAGAAACGATCCTGATCCCAGTTTCTGAGCAGTGGCAACAATGGCCAAGACACCACTTCCCTGCAGAGGAAGAGCGAAGGCAGGTGTGTGTGTTTTCCCTCTATCGTTTCTTTACTACGCTCCATTGTATTTGATTCCAGTCAAACAAAGGAAGGGTCTTGTGTTTTTAAGTTGTAGTTTGGATTTATGACCATTCTATGATTTATGTGTGTGGGGGTTATCAGAACAAGGATGCACACCTTAGATTGTATAAAAACATGTTTCGATGTCATTTGTGGAGTTTAACTTTGATCTCTTTGCTTACTGGTCATATGATTTCTCCGGTACCAGTGGGTTATTTAACTTCTTATATTTGCAACTTTACGTGATTTATACTAAATTATTACTAATGCACACATACTTTTGCAAATGATTCAGTGCTGTTCTTGTTGGGTTTCAACTCTAGCCTAGCCCAACTTGATGGATGGCAGTTTCTCTATCGCGTGCTTGTCCACTGCCGCGTGCTCGTCGCTGTCATCGTGTCGCTGGGCGCGTGGGAACATGCCACAGGTCTGATTCAGCTTCGCTGCGACTTCACGAGTAAGCTGGCTCTTCTTCTCTTGCAATCACTATATGTATGCATGCTCATTTTGCCCATGTTGCAGGATTCAGTTACTCAAGTTCCGTAGATTGGCCACAACAATTTTTTGAAACTGAATGCTAGGCTGTTTTCAAGTTTCAGTAAAACTGCATGTTTTGTCTGTGTTGAACTGATAAAGTTGCCTGAGGCAAAATGAAACAACGAAAAGGGGTCTCCTACATCATAACCAATGAACCAGTATGGAGTTAGTTACTCTTCCAAACCAAAAAGGCCTTTTGCAAATGCTGCTGCGAGTTGCCATGTGAATTATGAATGGCATTTGATTTCCGAGATATTAAAGTTATCCACATGCAGTCTGGTGCACCTGTTTCTGGTAGAAGGGGATTTTAACATATCCACATCTCTGTTTGTTCAACTTTTTTTTTTCCAGTGTATAAAAAACTCTATCTTAGCTGTGTTTCTTTATTTTTCTTTGGCAGATTATTGTTGCAAACATGAGGAAAATGTTGGCAATAAAATTCAGCATAAAGAACGACAGAGGCTGCATAGGAGAAAATTCATTGAGAATTGATCCAAAAATCAAACACTTATGGTGACTCCTAACATTGAGTAATTTCATGTTCTAGTGGAAGTAAAGCCACCAACCTTTTTTCCCCAGTTGAATTGGCCACCTTTTCTGCAACTGTGTTAGTACCCTGCTTTCGTGCATATTTATTTATCTGTTATTTCAACAGTAGTAGAGATTCTTAGGATACTACACCATCTTCCATTCAATCACTTTGAGTTCATTTCTTTCTTTTCTTTGGCTGCGTTTTTGTATATTCTGCTGATACATGTGCATTATTCTAGCAAGGTCCGGAAGGCAGCAGAAGTAACTGGCGGCCAATCACTTAGCCCTATACGACGTGCTGTCCTCATCCCCCTGATTGCATCACCACTTCAGCAGCATATCACCGTTCTACATTAGGGAAAGGTAAGAGCCATCTTACATGACTGATTAATTTGTGCCATTGCTTAATTTCTACTACTGCTAAATTGTGCGATTGTGGGGAAGCAGGAGACATGAACCAGCTGCGGCGGATGGTCAATTCGTACCTCTGATACAGGTTCCTCAACGCCATTGCCAAGGCAGCAGGCAAGGCCAAGGTGACTGATGCAGAGGTGAGGGGTTATTAATACATCGGCCTAGTCATCAGGGGTGGCTATCCTGTAGTGGTTGATGGAGAGTGAATTAAGGTGCTGATGCTGGTTTGTTGTTTTTGGTTTTGTTGGGTGCAAAGAAATCCTTGTATGGGCTCGAGGAGAGGATTGCCAGCCTTAGGGTTGCTGCTGCTGAGAGGATGAAAATTGAGCATAGATTGAGTTCAGTAGTAAATGCGCAGTAAGACGAAGTGTTGATTTTCTGAACTTTGAATTGCTGTTCTGTTCAGTGTACATTTCTTCATAATGGATGCTAACCAAATTCTGTGATTGTTTAATCTGAGCTACCTAAATTCTTGAATCAAATAAATCACATGGACTTAATAGTGGATGATTGGTGTAGAAGTTACCAAATCACGTCCGATTTGTTTTACTAGCTTTGTCTCTGCCTGCATGTAGTCAGATGGCATACTCTAGATATAAGTTTATCCCCAGTCTATTATATTTGCTTGCTGGCCAAATTGTTTGTGATTTGGTTGGCTAAGCTGATTTACAAATGATTCAAGTTCATGTCCCTATCTCAAAATTATCATTGTTTTGCAGTAAATACTTCCTTCAAGCTGGTTCAGTTAGTGTTGGCTTTGTTATCAATCTGATTTACTGAAAGAGTAGTATATTTTGAAAATGGCGCCTAATTATTGAGGACAAACGAAGAAGCTTACCAGCACAAAGTAAGCCGGTGCCATCTGATTAAGCATATTGCATTTAAGCCGGTTTAGACCATGCTGTCTCTCCTAGAGTAACTTGGTGCCTCTCAGTCAACTGCTTAAACAAATCTGTGAAGCATATAGCTCCACAATCAGTTAACTGCTTAAACAAATCCCCCGAATGTAACCTTCCTTCCCTATTGTTGGCCTGACTCAGTTTAGAAAGAGAACTAATCGATCATTTCCTCATCCTCACAGCCCCTGGCAAAATGGTAGAAGCTAATTTCTCTTTAATGCCATTCGACCTGGTCTCCTACTCTACATGCTAATTTTACATGCAAGAAGTTAGGCAGTAAACATTTATAATGAATATTAATAGAGTAAATATTTAAGTCACGCTTAGTCAAGGCAAAATTGCAACATGACAATGCAAATATGAAGGATTGACTAAATTTATGTTCTGGGGGTACAACTACACCTATTTAGAAATGTAAAAAGCAAATGTGTAGCCAAATTTTGATCATCAGTCTGATTGATGCTGGTTTACATCTACCACGTTTTCATCCGATGTACTTTGTATAAGCCATATTATATTTAAAAAATAACATGTCTTGTTTTGATTAAGCAGCCTCTTGCCGACCTGGAGCAATCTGGTAGCGCTGCCCTACTTGATCGGAGCTGGAAAGCTTAAATACAAGTCATGAAGCACCAAGACTCAGCAGTTCCTCTGTTGCGTGTGTAGCATGCTATGTTGGCTACTGGACCTTCGTATTAGCTATCGTAGGGCCTATGTTATGTTTGTAGCTTTAAACCTTTGTGTCGGCTATCTTAGAATTATGTTATTAGGGTGTTAAATTTGTATTGGGGGGGGGGCTAATCACTAAGGGCGTGTTTGGATGAAACACGCTCCTGCATCCGCAGATGCAAAGATACGGTGGCATGCAGGCTCTAGGGATGCGGGCCTGCGGCCGAATTGGCCTGCGCTGTGGAGACTGGCTCTGCGGATCCATGGACAGTAGGAATAGGTCCACATGTCAGGCTCTATTACTATATCTCTATCTTCTCTCTCTGTGTGTGTACACATACGCTCCTGTTATGGTATAATGCACCTGGGTGCATTTTCTATAGAGAATGCACCCATCCTGGTTACAATTGGTTCTTGTCCAGTTGTAACTGTCCCAACTCTAGGTATAATCGAATCGCGTCAGGTTGCAACTCACCCTCTCTCTCTCGCTCCTGCAATTGGTTCTTGCCCAGTTGCAACTGTCCCAACTCTAGGTATAACCGAATCGCGTCAGGTTGCAACTCACCCCCTCTCTCTCTCTCGCTCCCCCACACCCGCTCGTGTCCCATGTGACACACACCCTGTTGCAACCGAACGCAACAACGGTTGCAACCACAACACACACCGAGTTGCAATTGGCGCTCGATTCGGACCAACTGTCGACTGAGATTAGGGTTAATAGAGTCGACTGAGATTAGGGCCAGTAGCGCCGATAGAGATTAGGTCGATAGCGTTGACAGAGATTAGGGTTGAAGGCGTCACCAAACTGTCAGTAGATCTGAGAAATTCCTAGTATAGTTCACTTTTATTTTATCTAATCCTGGATCCAAGCTTGGGCACCCGATAGCGCCACGTCGTCCGTTAACCATTAGCCGTTAGATCAGACAGACAAGTGATCTAGACCGTCTGTTGCGGCTCAGTTCGGGTCTGCTACCCGCTTCATCATCGTCCCCGGCAATCGCAAACCTTCACGGGCCGCACCTGGTTCCGCCTCCTTAGACTCCGCCGCTCCGTGTCCACCTTCTTCCCAGTGACTTCTCCTGAAACTTCGGCGAGGCGCGCGCAGCGGCGGCCGAGGGCTACTAGCGCGGGCATAACTCCCGGCGACCAGCGGAGGCGCAGGCAGAGCCCGCACGCTCCAGGCCAGCGGCGGTGGCAGCTCCCGCACGCGCCTGGCCGGTGGTGGCGCACGCACCAGGCGGGCGCGGTGCCTGCAAGCAAATCCCAGGTCCAAGCTTGGGCACCCGATAGCGCCACGTCGCCCGTTAACCATTAGCCGTTAGATCAGACAGACAAGTGATCTAGACTGTCTGCTGCGGCTCAGTTCGGGTCTGCTACCCGCTTCATCATCGTCCCCGGCAATCGCGAACCTTCACGGGCCGCACCTGGTTCCGCCTCCTTATCCTCCGCCGCTCCGTGTCCACCTTCTTCCCTGTGACTTCTCCTAAAACTTCGGCGAGGCGCGCGCGGCGGCGGCCGAGGGCTACTAGCGCTGGCATAACTCCCGGCGACCAGCGGAGGCGCAGGCAGAGCCCGCACGCTCCAGGCCAGCGG
Organism: Themeda triandra; assembly: GCA_018135685.1. Lineage (NCBI taxonomy): Eukaryota > Viridiplantae > Streptophyta > Magnoliopsida > Poales > Poaceae > Themeda > Themeda triandra. The sequence continues at coordinate 186,063 of JAENPR010000793.1, forward strand.
CGGTGGCAGCTCCCGCACGCGCCTGGCCGGTGGCGGCGCACGCACCAGGGGGGCGGCGGTGCCCGCAAGCACCAGGCCAGCGGTGCCCGCACGCGAATGAGTGAGCATCCCTGTGCGTCGTGTTCCCGCGGCCACCACCTCAGCCAGCACTCCAAGTCCAACGTTCAGAGTAACGATCAAGGTATACAATGCCAAGTAGCTGCTCGACGAAATGCCTTGAAGGCAAGCAGTTCACTGCAGCAATGCTATTAGATGAAGAATATTGCTGCTACAAGTCATCTTCTCCGTAGGTTGTGTCCGTTTGATATAATTCTGTCGAAGTTTTTTTGCCTAATATGCAGATGCAAGCAACCAATGTGGAACATGTCGTTGTTCGTTATTAATGCAGGCTCTGGGCTGTTCGCTAAGCAACAATTTGAGTTCAGGCTCACTAGCTTTAGATTGGCAGTGAGATTTGTTTGCTTGCCTAGTAACAATCCAAGTTTTTAAGTCCTCTTGTTTTCTTATGAAGTAGTGAATTAAAAAGAAATCAATTTGTTATTTCGTTGGTTAGTTATCAAGTTTTCAAACACATAACCTTCATCTAAATGGTTTATTTCCAGATAACCTTCTTACACTATTTTTTCCCATAATCCCAGGATTATATTGTCAGTCGCTATCAAGTCCACATCAACCTCAAACATACTGTACAGATACTGTGAATAGCAATATTAACCCAGAGATTCTATAGATCTATGTTGTAACACGATAGGTTTTTGCCTCTGCTATTATAAGGTTGAGGATTTCGCTACAGCAGTCCACCCACATTTCTGTCGTATTGAGATTGTGCCAATAGTTGAATGACTCATGTTTTTCAAAGCAATACAAAAGTAGCTGTACACACACTAATCTAATTACAATTAGAGTGACAATAAGAAACATAAGACTTGTCAACCACTCATTCAAGTACAGAAACTGTTAACAAATGGCATCGATTTGTTACTGCTTTCTTGATCATTTCCTTGTGTCTCTTGAGAATCTATGAGCACAATGTCATTTCCCAGGGTGTGGCCTGCTGGGTTCTATTGGATCTTGACAACAGTCAGTTGTTGTGCCATACAGCTGCGCGCATGGCCATGTTATGGCCATGTTAATGCTATTTCTTGGTGTGCATCCCTGATGATTTTGGTTGTATTGTTTGCATCTTGGTCACCTGCAATGATGACTAGCTTTTCTCTTGTTACAGTTTAGTTTTGAGGGAATGGGTTGCTGCCGTGATGATTAATGACATAAAAAATATTCTGTTTAGTGTTTGATGCAATGACCATGACCATTTGCGTGGTTAAATATCGGCTCTGGATCTTCAGCTATCTTTTCTCATGTGCAAAGATGACCGCGCCTTGCTCTTGCTGTTTCCTATCCATCTCTCACATTTTTGCAGGTTAGTATATATTATTCTCTCTTCTGCATTTTCCTTTCTTTTTTCGTTAGGGTTCCTCCGTTCTTTGATTTGTTGTTTGCTATGAATGCACCATACGGTGCTGGAATTATTATTAAGATCCTTGCCGTAGGTTCCCTTTTCCATAGAGTGGTTGATAGTGTATGCTTTTCTAGAAAGGTATGCCTGGATTGGTAGGCTTCTCTGTGTGAGCAAAGCTAGCATTGTAAATTTCTTGCTCAAACTCATGTCAGGTCAGCTGATGCGCATCTTGTTGAGTTTTCAGAGGCTATGGCAATTAAGGATACAGATACTTTCTACTTTGAATGAAGCCTAAACTGTACTAAAAAACCTGTACAACCTTCTCCGTATTTGGTTCCCCTGACCCCTTGTCCTTGTTTTTTTGATCCCAGGACAGCAAGATATGAACAACACTTTCAGATGGTCCAGGGAGATGAACTAAGAAAACCAGCAAACCAATTTGGTCGTAGGGATAAGTTTTTGATCTACAAGGTATTTGATTTATGGCCATCCCTTGAGTGTTGTTTCATTCTTCATCGAAAGCTTTCTTTTCAACTGTAGGCTGCTTGCTAAAAACAATCCAGCCGTGGATAAAGGGTCAATCTCAAAGCATTGCATTAAAAATAGATATACAAAGATATACACATAGCGTCATATAGAACTGCCAATAGTAGATGCAATAAATTACCTGTTCAGTTTCTTTTACACATGTTACCCTTTGGATTATAACTCTCAGTTTGTGCTAAAGTTGAATTTGTGGGTCAGTCCCAAAGTTTGATTGCAGGAAAGGGATAGAGTTTATATGCTTCTCACAATATTGAAGTCCTTTTATGTTGCCAACGATTGAATTGTATCTTATCTGGTGCTAATTCAGGGACATGGACATTTCTGCGCCTGTATATCTTATCTGGTGCTAATTCAGGGACATTTTTGTGCGTGGGTGATTCAACATTTCTCCTAATGCAAAATAGTATCTGGTGGTAAATCAGTCTTCATCTATTGCATGGGTGCGTGTGTAATGATAAATGCTAGAATGATTTTTGTGCTCCTACTGTGTACTACTGGAGGTAATGGTCCTTCCTTTAATTTATGATGTTCCATACCTAAGTTCTCGCATATTGCAGTGAACCTTTCTCCAAATAAAATGATGATAGGCTACAAATCATGTATTTGTTTACTTTATGGAAATGGAAGAATAAAATCCAAGTATTCAGTTTGATTAGTAGCAGTTCCTTTTTATTTATTATCTGTATATTTAGTTCCTTTCTTGGATTAGGATATAGAGCTATCCCACTTAGAGCAATTATTATGTTGACTGCTATAGGGAGCCTTCTCTGGCACGGTTACAATATTTCTCTCTACCCAGTGGAGCGATTTTTTTGATTGAAACTTGAATATCTCCATCCTATTGAATGGTTCTTTTGTGCAGGGATATTTTAAGAACCATATTTGGCAACCAGTTTAGTTTCAGTAATGAAACAAAAAAGAAGACTATGTAATGGAAATTGTAAACAAACAGGATCTTAGGAGCAGCCATTGATGCTCTATTTTTTAAAGCTTCCTGACAGACTATGTAATGGAAATTTTAAAGCTTCCTGACAGACTATGTAATGGAAATTGAAAACAAACAGGATCTTAGGAGTAGCCCTTGATGTTCTATTTTTTACAACTTCGTCTATCCATTTGCTATTCCATTTTAATTCTTCATGTTGGTTTCCTACCTGCAATAAAAGAAATGATCACCTTTATATCATATTCTTTTTGCCTTCTGGTTGCTCCTTTGATTCTTCTGTGTTTTTCCTACTTTAAGAATTACATTGCATGAAAAAAAAATGATTTCATTTCGCATCTGTTGCTGCAGGACATCAGTCCATTGAGGCCTTGTTACCACCAAGAAATCCTTTGTTCTGCTTATTTTTTGTGCAATCTTGTGTTCTTCGGTCTTTTCTATTATCTTGCTGCTTTCATGTTTCCTGATGCTTGTTTCCTCTGTGCTATGTGGTGAAGGGAGTCAACAAACAGGAGTGGTAATTTCAAGCAAATCCATCTGTGCAGACTGATAAGATTCGAAGGTGTGTTGGTGAGGCCCTTTACTTATGCCTGCTCTATCTTCCTTCCTGCCTTTTTGGATGTGTGTAAATTGAAATTCATTACAATTTGTCCCTTTCAGTGGCTAATAATGGGTATATATTGTAAATATGGATTGGCTCATTCACTTACATATATAGACACAAACTAAATTTGTTTGTCAAGAATGCATTTTAGGCTCAGCTTTGGGTGCTTCAGTTTGTCAGGTAGTGCATTATTGTTCATTTCCGTTCTCGGAAAGCCTGGCATGAATGTAATGAGGCACCTCTATCGCTGTTGTACTTTTATGCACGTAAATCAAGCATACATGATGAAGGCAGCCCAATCTTTAGCTTGAGGCGTGCTCGGATAGATGTTCCAGTCTGCCCTTTCTTGGGTTCACACTTCATGTACCACTATAAAAAAAATCCTGAAAATATGAACTATGGCATTTTTGCCACTGGATCATCTGAGTATGTACATAGAAGAGTACACATCCTTATATTAACATATGTACAAATTGTATGCATCCCTTGGTCCAGACCTAGCCATGTAGAGGCAACCTATTTGCATATATTGTTCTTCATCTGTTATCAGAAAACACTATTTTTCGACAGCACATTGCTACCTTTGATTTTGCAAGAGTGTTTCTATTTTTTTATAGTGCTCAGAGAAACGCCAATGAAATTTTAATTTACTATATTAGCATTTTTAACCTTATAAGGTTAACTGTTGGCATGTGGGCTGTGCTGGTCAGAACAAAAAAGAAATCCTTGTACAACTAAAGATATATCAGTGGCAAATGCATATGCTTATGTCTTCATGAAATTTTTTATCTTCAGCCTTCGCTTCTTAGTCCTACATTCCTCAGACTTTTAGACTCCCTTTCCATTTTAGTTTGACTCTGTCTTTGCAAAGCAATAAATGTCTATGCTTTTTACAGATGGGTACACTTGATGATGTTTTCTCGACATGGCTTGCTCCCATTTCTGAATGCCATGTGTGGCGGTTTTTGATTGCTACTGCCCAGCTTGCAATTGGGAGAACAAATATGTGAGGTCACCGAATAATTTGACAAGCAGATTGCTGATTTCTCTTCTTTGCATTTAGTTCTGATTCATCTCTTGGTTTTCACTTCAAAGAGTTTCAATTAGGACAAAAAAAAGAAGACACACTTCAGCCAATACAGATGTATGTTAGTAGTAGTTTGTAGGAACACTAATTATTCCCGGCTGGTGCAGAATTGTTTTTAGAAGGCCGGCCTGGTGCAGTTGGTAGAGCGTTGCTCGCCAGGTCGCGGGTTCGAGCGGCCTCTCCGCAGGATTTCTGCGGGGGTAAGGCTTGCCGTGAAAATCCTTCCCCAGACCCCACTCGAGTGGGAGCCTCTTGGCACTGGGTCGGCCTTTTTTTTTTTTGTGAGTAAAATATAAGTCATTTGTTCTTCGTGATGCTCTGTTCTTTATGTTCCAGAGAAACACATCAAATAAAATTGAATTCCAGGATTAGCTAACTGCCTAGCTTTTTCGGTCATCTTTTGGTGGCCACATGCTAACCTACCATGCATTGAACTAACACTGTTTTCCTCCCCTATGATATCAGATTCCGACCTAAAATTGAATTTCAGGATTATCTGATTGCTTGCCTGTTCAAGTCATCTTTTGATGGCCATATGTTAACCTACCTTGCATTGAACTGACACTATTTTCCTCCCCTACGATATCAGATTCTGATCTACAGTTATTTTGTACTTATGCTGCTCAGTTTTAGGTATGAATATTTTTTACTTTGGTCCTGCACTTCGTGGTTTGGCATTTCTCCATTTTGTTTTGCACTTGCGTTATTACCAATAACTGTGTCTCCACTCCATGTTAGCTTTCTTCTTATGCATGTCACCTATTGCCAAGTTTTGGATCATTTAGGCCTTTTTTCATTTATGTTCATCTCTTCTATTTTGCCATCTATTTTCGCGTGCTGGTTGCTGAGATCGATACTGTGAACTTTTTGCTTCCCTCAAATGTTTTTAACTAATGTTGTCAATTTTTGCTTTTGTCCCATGCTTTTTTAGAACCATGTACTTACTGATGTGCTCACTTGCCATTCTGGGACAGGTAATACACTGTTATATCCATGTGGTCAACATTTATTTCATTCATATGCGTTCAGCTAATAGTACCTCTTTGCTCATGCTTTGATCTTGGTTTATACAAATGCGAACAGCAGCTCACACGCATGTCCCATGTGAAATCAGATTGAAGGGAACGAGCCAGTGGCTCGGTTGGTCAGTGGGTGAGGCTTTGGGCCTCAGGCTGGCGACCGATGTTCGAACCCCCGTTCCCACAAAGCCTTCGTATAAGGCTGGGGGTACTAGCCCCTTCATCTATAAAAAAAAAAAAAAAAAAATCAGATTGAACACAATTCTTTTCTTTCCATTACCTGCTATGCTGCCTTGTCTTATCTTAGGTTCACTGTTCTTAAAAAAAATGCTCTTTGCACTCAGCCTTATATTTCTGGAAATTTATTTACAATTCACTGAATATTCATATTCCCATGATATGCATTGAGTTACTGATATGTGACAGATGTACTGTGAAGAACATACCAAAGTTTTGTTGCATGTTATTGTGTACAGCGTGTACCCACCTATCACATTATCCAACGCAGATGGAGTTGATGGCCTTGAAGTTTATTTCACAGTGACACAACCAAATATTGACATTTTTCTTAAAGGGCTCTTCAAGTGAGATTCGAAAGAAGAATGTTATGGCTTTCTTTCTGTGATTTTGCTGGCACGCGGGAGGACAAAGGCGATGATGGTGGCTTACAGGCAGAAAGAATGGTATACCTCTACACCAGGGCAGTCCGCAGGTCCGGATCTACCTCAGGTAACAGAAGCTGCTGACAGTTTGTGTCAAGGGCGCTAAACCCCAAGGTAGCTCGACCTCGGCTACGTAGTTCGTAGCCTCGATCCGTCTTCTCCGGCGAGGTTTACTCCTCCGCCGTAGGCTTAGTTGAGAGAGAGAGATAGGTTTTGGGGAATAATACTTTGCTTGCCCCTTCAATGTCTCGGTTACACGAATATATGGCCAAAGGCCAACCATACGAGAGCAACACGCTCCTAAAATTCAGGATATGATAAAGGGAAATAATCTAATAAAAGGAAACTAAATTATCTTCCTGGCTTAGCCACTTGAACCGATCGGGCTCCTCTCTTCACGCGCCAGCTCCGCGCCCGCGATCGCCGCGCCTCCGCTTGCGCGTTCTGCCGCACGACGTATGTCTCTGGCACGCCTTCTCCTCGTGTAGGTTTTTCCCCACATGACATCTCCCCTCCCCTCGAGACTCAGCTCGTCCTCGAGCTGAAAGGCTGGATACTTGGCGCGGAAGGGATCGACATCCTCCCAAGTCGCCGAGGCCGGAGACTCTCCCTTCCATTGGATCAGCACTTGTCGCACGCCTCGTGCCAGACGGAGCCGCACGGCGCGTTCTGGCTCAGGAACAACAGCCCCATGATGGACTGTAGGTAGTGTCGGAGGAGCTGCTGGTGGCGGCCCGTGGTACTTCTTCAGGAGCCCGATGTGGAACACGTCATGGAGCCGGGCGCCTAGGGGCAGCTCGAGACGGACGGCCACCTCGTTGATGAGCTCGGTGATGCGATAGGGACCGTAGAAGCGCGGCTTCAGCTTGCCGGTGGTGGCCTGGGGCAGGGACGACGCAGGGCGCTGGCGAAGCCGAAGGAGAACCCACTCGCCCACCTGATAGGTGACCTGGCGGTGATGTCGATCGTAGTGCACCTTCTGGACCGCCTGAGCTTGCTCCAAACGATAGCGGATGTCGGAGATGAACTCGGCGCGTTCCGCCATGCTCTTGGCGACCGCCGCGACACGTGTGTCCCCCGGTTCATAGGACCGGATGGAGGGTGGATCCCGGCCGTAAACGACGCGGAACGGCGTGTCTTGGAGCGAGGATTGGTACGCGGTGTTGAAGATGAACTCCGCCCACGGGAGCCAGCGAAGCCATTGGCGCGGCCGATCACCTGTCAAGCAACGCAGATACATGATGATCACTCGGTTAGCTGCCTCCGACTGTCCGTCGGATTGCGGGTGGAACGCCGTTGTCATCTGCAGCTTGGTGCCCATCAGCCTCATGAGTTCGCGCCAGAAAGTAGAGGTGAAAACCGGATCGCGGTCCGACACCATGGATTGAGGAACCCCGTGCAGGCGAACGATGTCGGTGAAGAATGCCTGGGCGACGGACTCAGCGGAGTAGGGGTGCGCCAAGGGGATGAAGTGGCAATATTTGCTGAACCTGTCCACCACCGTCAATATGACAGACTTGCCGCGCACACGGGGGAGCGCCTCGACGAAATCCAAGGCGATGTCGGTCCAGACACCTTGGGGCACGGGCAGGGGTAGCAGGAGGCCGGCCGGGCTCAAGTGCTCGGACTTGTAACGCTGGCACACCCCGCAGGCGCGCACCCAATCTTGGACGAGCTGCTTCATGTTCGGGATGTGGAAGTCGCGCCGGAGGCGATGGAGAGTGCGCTGGACTCCCTCATGTCCCTCGTCGTGCGTCGCCGCGATGATCTCCTGCACCAATGGGGAAGACGGAGGGATGTACAGCCGCCCGCTGTACTGCAGCAAGTCGTCGACCAATGACCATGGAGCCGCGCGTGCGCCCGCGCTGACCTCGTCCCGGATGGTGATGATGGCCGGGTCCTGTCTTTGAGCCTCGCGGAGCCGGCTGACGAAGTCAAAATGGGGCGCCGAGAGTGCCAGGATGGTGCCCTCCTCGGTGTCACGACGGGACAAGGCGTCGGCGACGGCGTTCGCGGCGCCCGGCTTGTATTCCACTGTGAAGTCGAAGCCAAGCAGCTTGCCCACCCAATGGTGTTGAGGGATGGTAGCGAGGCGCTGGTCCAGCAGGTACTTGAGGGAGTAGTGGTCGGTCTTGACGACGAAACGCCGGCCCCAAAGGTACGGCCTCCAGTGGCGGACGGCGGTGACCAAGCCGATCAGTTCCCGCTCGTAAGCGGCGAGGGCGCGATGGCGCGGGGCGACGGGGCGGCTGAAAAATGCCCCCGGATGGCCCTCTTGGACCAGCACGGCGCCGAACCCGTGCGTCGATGCGTCGCACTCGACGGTGAACAGCTTGGAGAAGTCCGGCATGGCGAGGACGGGCGCCGAGGTGACCGCAGCCTTGAGGGCGTCGAAAGCCGCTGCGGCCTCCTCGGTCCAGGAGAACCCGTCCTTCTTGGTGAGGGCCGTCAGCGGGGCGGCGACGGTGCCGTAGTTGTGGACGAATTTGCGGTAGTAGCCCGCCAATCCGAGAAAGCCACGGACCGCCCGCGCCGAGCGAGGAACCGGCCATGCGTGGATGGCTTGCACCTTGGCCGGATCCATGGCGACACCCGCCTCCGATATCACGTGGCCCAGGTAGGCGACCGAGGTGGAGCCGAAGGCGCACTTGGCGCGCTTGACGAAGAGGTGGTGCTGCCGGAGTGCCGAGAGGACTGTGCGGAGGTGCCGCAGGTGGTCTGCCCAAGTTGCACTGTATATAAGGATATCATCAAAGAAGACAAGGACGAACCGGCGGAGGAAGGGTCGAAGCACGTCGTTCATCAACGCCTGGAACGTCACTGGTGCGTTGCAGAGACCGAAGGGCATGACGAGGAACTCGTAGAAGCCGTCATGAGTGCGGAAGGCAGTCTTGTGGATGTCCTCCGGTCGCATGCGGACTTGGTGGTATCCCGACCTCAGGTCGAGCTTGGTGAAGAAGCGGGCACCGTGAAGCTCGTCGAGGAGCTCGTCGACGACGGGGATGGGGAACGCATCCTTGACGGTGAGCGCGTTGAGCGCCCTGTAGTCGACGCAGAAGCGCCACGAACCGTCCGCCTTCTTGACGAGGAGGACCGGCGATGAGAACGCCGAGTCGCTGCGGCGGACGATGCCTTGCTCGATCATGGCGGCGCACTGCCGCTCCAGTTCATCCTTGTGCGCCACCGGGTAGCGGTAGGGACGCACGGCCACCGGCTCCGTGCCCGGCTTGAGGATGATGGCATGGTCGCGCGAGCGTGGAGGAGGCAGGCCGCGCGGCTCCTGGAAGACGTCCTCGAACGACGCCAACAGCCCCTCCAAGAGGGTGTCGCCATCCGTGGCTGCGCAGAGGGGGGATGCACGGGGGGTCGGTACCCCAGCCCAGCGCACGGTGCGTCCCCGATGCTGGAACGATAGGGACCGGGTGGCGAAATCCCACACGATCGGCCCCAGGGTCGCCATCCACTGCGTACCCAGCACCATATCATAACCTGCAAGGGGCATAACAAAAAGATCGACGCGGAACGGCGAGTTGTGGATGACGAGCGGCGCGTTCCGGATCACGCCAGGACAGGAGATCCGCTCGCCATTGGCCACCATGGCAGTAAGGCGCGGCCGTGGCTGAATAGCCAGACCCGAGCGGCGCGCGGCAGCTTCTCCGATGAAACTGTGAGTGGAACCCGAGTCAAGCAGCGCGGTGAAGTCGGAGGCGCCCACTGTCACATGGATCTGCATGGTGCCCACCATCGGCACGCCCGCCACGGCGTACAGGGAGAACACCGGTGTCTCAGTGTCCGGCGTGTCCTCCACTTGGGTCTCGGCCGCCGCGTCGTCGTCCTCCTCTGTAGAGTCCAAGAGGAAGAGGCGCTTGCACACTTTGTTGTGGCCGCGAGTGTATTGGTCGTCGCAGTTGAAGCACAGACCGAGGCGGCGGCGTTCCTCCTGTTCCACCTGATTGAGCCGACGCACGGGCCGCCCGTCGACCGTCGTGGTGTCCGGAACGCGCTTAGGCGCCGGGTTCACCGGGAGTGGAGGCTTCGGCCCTGGCCCAGGGAGGATGCCCTTGGCGGCTGGCTTGCCCGCGAACATGTACGGTTCGAGGAGCTCAAATTGTCTGGCCAGGCTCATGGCGGTCCCGAGTGTCTGTGGGTTCTGCTGCTGCACCAAGAGCGACAGCGGCGGTTGGAGGCCGCCCGTGAAGAGCTGCACCCGCTGGGCGTCAGTAAGTTTGCCGGCGCGAGGGAGCAAGGCCTGGAACTGCTCCTGGTAGGCTTCCACCGTCCCGGTGCGGCGACACGCCGAGAGTTCGAAGAGGGGGGCCGAACGGAGGGGCGGCCCGTAGCGCAAGTTGAGGAGCTCTTTGAAGCGCCCCCACGTTGGTGTGCCCTCATCCTCCTGGAGCTGCATGTACCACAGCTGAGCGCCGTCGTGTAAATTGTACGACGCCATCCAGACCCACTCTTCGGCCATGATGCGCTGCTGTGTGAAGAAGGACTCGCACTTGTTGAGGAAGATGAGTGGGTCGCCCTTGCCGTCGTAGCGTGGAAACTCGGGACGCCAGTGTTTTGGCGGCCGATCTTGGTGGTGCTCCCCCGATCCCGGACGTCCCCCGGACACCGTGGACGAAGGGTTCACTTGGGCGAGCGCGAGGATCGCCTTGGCGTTCGCGTCGATGGACGCCTGCAGGGATTTGGCGGTGTTGTCGAAGTTCTTCTGCATCGTCTCCATGTTCTTGGTGAGGGCTTCGATGGCAGACTTGAGATCGTCCCCCATGGTACCAGCGCAGGACGCGACGGACGATGAGGAGGATGAAGATGGCGGACTGGTGGCGGCGGCTGGAAGATTGGTAGGGTTTGCGGCGTGAGGCGTGGCGGCGGTGGGTTGGGCAGCGGCGGCGGACGGAGTCGAGGATCGCGAGGAACGTGATACCAGGTTGTCAAGGGCGCTAAACCCCAAGGTAGCTCGACCTCGGCTACGTAGTTCGTAGCCTCGATCCGTCTTCTCCGGCGAGGTTTACTCCTCCGCCGTAGGCTTAGTTGAGAGAGAGAGATAGGTTTTGGGGAATAATACTTTGCTTGCCCCTTCAATGTCTCGGTTACACGAATATATGGCCAAAGGCCAACCATACGAGAGCAACACGCTCCTAAAATTCAGGATATGATAAAGGGAAATAATCTAATAAAAGGAAACTAAATTATCTTCCTGGCTTAGCCACTTGAACCGATCGGGCTCCTCTCTTCACGCGCCAGCTCCGCGCCCGCGATCGCCGCGCCTCCGCTTGCGCGTTCTGCCGCCCGACGTATGTCTCTGGCACGCCTTCTCCTCGTGTAGGTTTTTCCCCACATGACAGTTTGTTGCCCATATCTATCAATATTACCATATTTGCTTCCAATGTTTGGGAAAACTGTCCACGAATACTTATTTCTTTCACTTCGTCACTTCGTAAACGCATAAATTTTTTCTTTTATTGGAATCTTGATCCACAATTTGGATGCTGGGCCACACACTTTGGTAATTTCCACCAGCCCACGATAGTGCTGCTGTTTCATCACAGCCCTTTGTAATTCTTTTATTTGATGTTAGCAGCTACAACTCTCAGTTCCTGGGTACAAAGCTTACTGGATGCCCCAACCCCAAATTTGTTTGATTTAGTCAAAGACTTACAAATATCTTCTCATGATTCCCATATTTGAGTTTGGTTAAATTTCTTTATATGATTCAAACATACATTTACTGATAATAATGTTTCGCAACAATTAGGTGGTGCCTGCAGAGCAAATTCCTAGGGAGGCTGCTGGTGGGTTCCAGGCTGTTGGGGGCAGGAGTGGGATTGGCCACCCCGTCCCCCCTAATCGTATGCGCCTCATGTGTTTAATGTGCGCAGGTACGGGCGATAGCGCAGGAAGGCGCGCATCCGGCGTCAGCGCCAGTCGGAAACCCCGATACCGCGGGACGGCCCGAATCCGGCTTCGGCGCCAGGCGCAAACCCCGATAGCGCGGGAAGGCGCGCATCCGGCGTCGGTGCCAGGCGGAAGCCCCGATAGCGCGGGAAGGCGCGCATCCGGCGTCGGCGCCAGGTGGAAACTCCGATAGCGCTGGACGGCGCGCATCCGGCGTCAGAGCCAGGCGGAAGCCCCGATAGCGCGGGAAGGCGCACATCCGGCTTCGTCGCCAGTCGGAAGCCCCGATAGCGCGGGAAGGCGCGCATCCGGCATCGTCGCCAGGCGGAAGCCCCGATAGCGCGAGGAGTCGCGCATCCGGCGCCGACTGGCGCCAGGGGGAAATCCCGATAGCGCAAGGGGGCGCACATTCGGCTCGAGACAGGACGCATTCGGCGGCTGGGCAGAGACGAGAGCCCGAATGCGCCCTGGTCGGTGTTTGACCGACAAAGGTGGGCCCTCGGTCCATTTACTTGTCCGCCCCGTGTCGGCTGCTCCGTACGTTGAAATTAGGGTTGCCGAGGGCATTCTTGTACAAAATGCAACGCTGCTTCCTATAAGTAGACCCCTCTGGGGACGATGTAAAGGACTTCTGGCCTCCGTGCGTTTTAGCCGGAGTAAAAGGGAATATAAGGTTCGTGTTGTTCACTTCGTGTTGTAGTTTTACTTTTCCGTCATTTCCTGTATTGGTCCTTCAGGGGGTGCAACCCCAAAGGGCTGAAACAACATTGGCGCCCACCGTGGTTGTCGCCCGGACTTGTCATGCCACCCAAGGGAAAAGTTAGAACTGCAAGAAAGCAAATGCCGGTCATCGACGAAATCATTCCTTCAGCAGCAACCGGCTCGGATCCGGTACCCCCCGAAGCCACTGCATCAGGCGCGGCGCCTCCGCCAACGAATCCGACGCCTCCGATTCCAGATCCGGCCGCCGAAGAAGATGCCGCCAGAGCAGCTGACGGGGTGCCGATCCAACCCAATATGGAAGCCGTAGTCGACGAGGGGCGGCGGAAGACGCGGAAGCCGGCCGGACCCAAGCGAGCGGCCCGAATGCGGTGGGACCGATGCTTTGCAGAATTCCAAGTTGTTAAAGCTGCTGGATGAGCACACAACCAGAATCGAAGAGCTCAAGGCATACCGTGATCAGTTGCAAGGAGACATCGAAGCAAGAAACAGGATTTCAGCGACCCAGATAGCGGTCGATCACGCAGCAAGAGAGGCAGAAAAGTTACAGCGGGAGATTCAGGCACTTGGAGCAAGAACCGAAACTGAGAGCGAGGTCAGGTACCTGGGTTCGGCCTCGTGCAAGGGGCCCGGATATGGTTGACATGGCGTCCCTCTCGTCCCCGAGCTGCAAAAATACCCATGGCCACCGGGGTACAAGCCCAAAATCCCGCACTTTAATGGTAAATCCAATCCCGGAAGGTTCATATCAAGTTACGAGGCTGCAATATATTCAGCGGGGAGGCAACGAATCCTTCGGCCAAGACTTTGATTCGGCAATGCAAGACGTGGCACATGATTGGTACATGTCCCGCGCCCTTTATCCATTCGGTCATGGAGGCGGGCGAAAGAGGAGCCTGGCGGCAACATTTCGGGGCTCCAAACCGACAAGAAAACCATTATGGATCTGCTCACTACGCATCGCCCGGATGACGAGCCAATGGCCAAGTACACGGAACGCATCATCCGGATGCGGGCACAAGTCCCGAATGTGTCCGACGAAACGGTCATCGCTTCGGCCATCGAGGCCTCAAAATTGGGCCGTGCGCCGAAGTGTTGACCGGGGAGGTACCCAAAGCGTCAAAGCGGTTGTTCGATGAGATGAGAAAATTCGCCATTTCGAGGAAGACACCGCGAAGCGCAAGGTATCAAGAAACAGCCTCAAGCAAAACACCCCGAAGCAGAATCAGCAGAAGTGGGGACAAAATCAAGGTTACGTCAACAACCTTCAGGAGGAGTCATCCAACCCTGCACCCCCGAAGCAAAGCGACAGCCAGTTTCACGAAGCCCGGGGAGGAGGACAGCAGAACCGGGGGGGCCGTGCTAACAGAGGCGGACGAGGTCGAGGGCGCAATGGCGGCGCCCCGAAAACGCCATATTGTTGCGTGTGTGGCGAAAACAAGGGACATTTCACCAGAGACTGCAAATACACGCAGCAGGCTAAAGAGCAGAAGGAAAGAGATGACGCTATAGGGAAATCCGAAACCGCAAAGCACATATTCCACACGGCGCCATCACAACACTACGCCTTCCCCCATCAAGTGGCCGCTTTCCATTCTGGACAGCCGGGGAATCCATACCTCGCCCCAAATGTTCATGCACATTGGGGGGGGGGTCGCCAAGCATGCAGTACCAACAATACCAGCAGCCGATGATTGCGCATCCGATGCCGGTATCGGCTGTGTCTTCCTCAGCGCCTACCGACAATAGACAGCAGCAGCAACAGCCAGCAAACCAGGAAACTTCCAAGGAATTGCAGATCGTACACACTGTAGCACCTGCGAATGTGATGCCATCCAACGGGCACATATACGCCATCATTGGAGGTTCCAACATAGAGCACGACAGCAAGAGAACGCGAAGAGAATATCAGAGGCGCGTGTTGGCAGTATCATCAGCCGCTCAGGCGAATCGGGCCGCGTGGAAGCTTCAGCCCATCACCTTCACTGAAGAAGATAATCAGATCCGGGATTACCTGCACTATGACGCTTTCGTGGCAACCGCTTTCGTAGGCGGGTACACTCTACACAACATTCTGATTGACAACGGGAGTTCGGCGGACATCTTGTTCACCAAAGCGTACGATAGCATGAAACTCGACAGGCGTTTGCTCGATCAGGCGGGCAATGCCCTATTCGGTTTTGGTGGAAAGAAAATAGATGCACTTGGGAAGAAGACACTCACTGTGGCGTTTAGCGAAGGAGAGAAAGTGCGGGCGGAAGAGATATCGTTCGATGTGGTACAAATGGAATACCCATATACGGCAATCTTCGAAAGAGGAATCATAAACAAGTTTGACATCATAATCAAGCGAGCTACCTCGCATGAAGCGCCCTCCCTTTCGGGGTAATCACGGTGCATGGTGATCAAATCGCAGCCAGAAAGATAGATGGCAAACCTATACCAGGTTACAGTATGGTGCACGAGGTAAAAAAGCCTGCAAGGAAAGAGGACGTTAATGAAGTCCCAGAGCGGAAAGAGCGGAGAGCAGAGCCAGACGAGGGCACAAGAAGAGTGCCTTTATTGGCAAACCGCCCGGATCAGTGCGTGCATATCGGGGCAAGTATGCCGGAACGGGACGCCGGAGTTGCTAGCATTTCGGGGCGAGAACAAGGACGTATTCGCGTGGACCACTAGAGACCTCAAGGGGGTTGACGGGGAATTGGCACGAAAGACACGGCCTCAACGTCGGCATAAAAGCAATGCCAAGGAAGCAAAAGTTGAGGAAGATGTCATCCGAAAAAAGCGGCAGCGCGGCCCATGAAGTGCAAAGGCTTTTGGACGCGAGATGTGATCGGGCTGTGCGGTATCCGGAATGGCTAGCCAATGTGGTAATGGTCAAGAAGAAAAGCGGCAAATGGCGCATGTGCGTGGATTTCACGGATCTAAACAAACATTGCCCTAAAGACCCATATCCGCTACCGCGGATCGACAAAGCCTGGTCGATATCGCGTCGGGTTGCGGTTTGTTAAGTTTTCTTGGATTGTTTCTCGGGGTACCATCGGATATGGCTGAAGGAAGAGGATCAAGAGAAAACAAGTTTCATCACTCCAGGGGGACCTTTTGCTACAAGCGCATGCCCGAGGGACTGCGCAATGCTGGCCCTACTTTCTCCCGAATGACAGACGAGGTCTTTAGGGAGCAGAAAAAGAGAAAAAACCTGGTCGCATACGTGGACGATATAGTGGTAAAAAGCGATAAAAAAAGCACACACATCGAGGATCTAAAGGAAACTTTTGTGAACCTTCGAGCAAGCGGACTGAAGCTAAACCCGGAAAAATGCATATTCGGGGTTAGCAAGGGCAAGATGTTGGGATGTCTGGTGTCCGCCAGAGGCATAGAAGCTAACCCAGACAAGATTGCCGCTATTGTAAATATGAGACCGCCCGAGACCAAGAAGCGAGGTGCGAGAAGCTCACCGGCGGGATCGCCGCTCTAGGAAGGTTCATATCCGAAGCGCGGAACGAGGACTTCCATTTTCCGCATCTGAAAAATTCGGAAGGTTTCGGATGGGGCCGGATCGCGGCAAGCATTCGATGACCTAAAAGCTTACCTGTCAAAGGCCACAACATTATCAAGCCCATCGCCGGATGCGGTCTTGCTATTGTATGTAGCAGCATCCCACACCGCGGTGAGCGCGGTCCTGGTGGAGGAAAAAGAGAACGAGGGGAAGTTACAGCAGTTCCCAATCTACTTTGTATCAGAAGCGTTGACATCAGCGAAGGCAAACTATTCCGAGCTGGAGAAAATTGCGTATGCGGTGGTCATGGCGTCGCGGAAGCTCAAGCACTATTTTCAGGCACACCACATTCGGGTCTTGTCTTCTCAGCCCTTAGACGCCCTGTTCAGAAACGCAGAGGCGGTAGGGCGAATAGGCAAGTGGGCGGCTGAGCTGAATGAATATGTCATTGACTTCGAGCACAGATCGGCCATCAAATCGCAGGTCATTGCGGACTTCATCGCAGATTGGACCCCTTGTGGGGATAACACTACTCTCAGTTTTGAGGAACCAGAATGGACAGTGCACATGGATGGAGCGTGGTGCTCAGCTGGAGCAGGCATATCCGCGGTATTGACACCTCCAACAGGCCCAAAGCTGTGATATGCCGCGAGATTACAGTATCGCACCACCAACAACACAGCCGAATACGAGGCAGTTCTGCTGGGTCTCAGAAAACTCCGTGCGCTAGGAGTCCGCAGATGCGTCATCAAGTCTGATTCGCAAGTAATTGTGGGCCACATTCGGAAGGAATACACAGCAAAGGAACCGGCTCTGGCAAGGTACCTGGAAGCTGTTCGGCGAATGGAGAAATATTTCCTTGGTTTCACTTTGCAATACATCCCAAGGGCGGATAACGCAGAGGCGGATGCGCTAGCAAAAGCTGCAGCCCAAAACACTCCCTTGCCCGCCGATGTCTTCTACCAAGTCTTGACAGCCGCAGCGGTGCAGATGGAGGAAGAGCGACCGGCAGTAGTTCACGCTATCGCGAGTGACGACTGGAGAGCACCGATATGGGCATTCATCTCTGGAACTTATGAGCCCGGAGACAGGAGGCAGCAGCAAAGGATGGAGTCCAGAACCAAGCAATACTCCATAATTGGAGAGAATCTGTACAAGGAGGGGGTCGTAGCGCCGCTGCTAAAGTGCATCAGCCGGAACGAGGGGATCCAACTTTTGCACGATATACATTCGGGCACTTGCGGGGCCCACAGAGGCCCACATGAAATCGCTCACAGAGCAATGAGACAAGGCTTTTATTGGCCAACCGCTATCGAGGACGCCAAGCGATTGGTGAAATCGTGCCTGGGCTGCCAGAAGTTCGCAAAACACCAGAGGGCCCCAGCAAATCTAACCTCCCCGATATGCCCAACTTGGCCGCTCCAGAGATGGGGCATTGACATAGTCGGACCGCTTCCGCCGGCGCCGGGAAATGCGAAGTTCACTGCCGTGGCACTTTGGAATACTTCACCAAATGGGTTGAAGCTAAGGCGTTGGCGACAATATCATCGGCACTTTAGTCAACTTTGTGTGGCGAGAAGAATCATGCGGATTCGGGGTTCCATCATACATAACGGTGGACAACGGGAGCGGTTCGACGGCACGGGTTCGAGAACATTGCGTGAAGACACGGGGATCAATCTGACGTTTGCTTCGGTGAATCACCCGAGAATCGAATGGCGCAGTAGAACGAGTCAACGGTGACATATTCACTACCATATCAAAGACCCTCGAAAACACCGAGAAGAAAGGTAGATGGGCTCAGGAGTTAACAGCCACGGTTTGGGGGCACAATATATCCAAATCGCGCGCAACCGGTTTCACGCCTTTCAGACTCCTCTTCGGGGAAGAAGCCATTACCCCAGAAGAGGTTCGGCTGGGATCTTTTCGGCGAGATCATGGCCACTACCCCGGAACAACGATACACTCGGCTCGAAACGGCTTCTTCGCTAAGGCTACGGGCGGCGGAAAACCTCGACGAGATACCATCGAGGAAACAAAGACTTGGAGAGATAAAAAGTCTTTGAGGCGGGTCATCAACCCGGGAGATATGGTCCTTATTCGGCAACCCGACAAAGCGGGGCAAATTGCAATCGCCGTGGTACGGGCCGTACATCGTCGCGAGAATGGTAAAAGAAGGAGTCTACACCTTTGGTAAAGGAGGACGGCACGAGTCCGGCCACACAGGAACGCCGACAACCTACGCCGTTTTTACCCATGAAATTGCCCCAGAGGGGTTGTAATTTTCTTTTCTTAATTCTGAGGAACACAATTCGGGGGGCGCGCTCTTTTTCCTCACAGGGGAAGCCTTTTCGGAGGTGTGAGGTTTTTTAACGAGGCGTCCCTATGTACCCCTATTTAATACTTTTCAATTCACGTTTCCCCTAAAGTGTGGATGTGTAACGTTTTCTCCGATCCGAAAAAGACAGTGCCATATATGTCACTGACCCTATTCGGAGAAGTTTTTGTCAGGTTGCAAGCAACCAAAAGCCAAAAACGGCTAGTAAACTCAGCAAAAACGCTGAAGTATCGCGAAATCGGCAAGGAGCCGAATGAGTGCACACAGCGCACCAAAACAACCCAAATGCGCGAAACAAAACGCTGCAGGCGAACTCGGCAAAAAGCTGAAGTATCGCAAAATCGGCAAGAAGCCGAAAGTGTGCAAACAACGCCTCAGGTGAAAGGAGCCTCGGGGACAAAGACCCGAAGGTAATGATAACGCAAAGTTACAATCAATTTTCATCCGAAAGATCAAACTTCTTATTCATCATATTCTGGCGGTATAATTACACCAAAGATGCTTGTGATGTTTAATATCACAATCAAGAACAACACACCCTCTATATCGAGCAATGCCTCGAGAATGTGCGCGACTAGGATCCCTCGGACTCTCGAAAGGAGCGCTGTACTGCACCATTATCGAGCGTGTTCCACCCGAATGCGGCATACACAATAGGCTAAAGGTCCGAAAGTGTACACCCAATTCGGTCAGTGAGGACTGGGTAGCGAATGCGGCATTTGGTCTGACGACATCACAAATCCCAAAACCTCCCATTCCAGCAAGACATTAGCGGGATATGCGCGGGGTAAAACAAAAATCAAGGTCTTTGCAACCATGATAAAAACCAAGAGCTTGGACCAGATTATATAATCTAGCCACTCAGCCTCTAAGACAGGCAAAAATTTATGACTCACCTAACAAATGTACGGCGGTGTTATAACATAAAAAGTGTTTCATGGCATTATGATCCAAATAGCATTATATATGCATAACATCCCCCACAATGCAAAGCCATGTCGGTCAGAAACAAACCCATCCCGCTCCAAAGCTAAGGATAGTAGAAATGAGAGGAGTCAGGAAACGAGCCCGCACTCGTCCTCCCGTTTCAGTTGTGAGCACTGAGCAAATGGGCACAGCCAGGATCAATTCGGGGGGAGTCAGGAAGGGAGTCAGTACTAGTCCTCCCGTTTCAGTTGTGAGCGTGGAGCAGTTAGGCGCAGCCGGGGTCAAAATGACTACCTAAGCAAAAGCAGTAAGCGCGCAATAGCAGAGATGCGCAGAATCGCGCGCCTTCCTATTTCTAAGAGTGACTGCAAGCTCCAGCTCCTGCACGGCGACTAGTCCATATTCGGGAACCCAGCCCACAGAAAGCGTGGGGCAAGCATAAGGGATGGGAGCTAGTCAACGAATGAGGACTAGCGCTTTACCTGCCCACAGACGAGAAAGGGCACAGGCGTGCACATTCGGGCGTTGAAAGCTGGCTCCTACCGCTTCGAGATAGGACTCATCCAGCTTCTGCCAAAGAGGCCATACAGAGTCCCATTCAGTGGCTGTGCAGAGCGCATATGCACATTGTAACAACCACGACAAACTTTAAGTGAAAGCAAATCTTTGGAGGGCTTAACTCAAAAATTCGCGAATCCGCCCTCCGCTCAAATTCGGGGCGGCGCTCTAAAACTCCATGCAACATTTGGAGGGCTTAACTCAAAAATTCGCGAATCCGCCCTCCACCGCTCAAATTCGGGGGCGGCGCTCTAAAACTCCATGCAACTATTTGGAGGGCTTAACTCAAAAATTCGCGAATGCGCCTCCACCGCTCAAATTCGGGGGGGGCGGCGCTCTAAAACTCCATGCAACGCTGGAGGGCTTAACTCAAAAATTCGCGAATGCGCCCTCCACCGCTCAAATTCGGGGGGGGCGGCGCTCTAAAACTCCATGCAACGCTGGAGGGCTTAACTCAAAAATTCGCGAATCCGCCCTCCACCGCTCAAATTCGGGGGGGGCGGCGCTCTAAAACTCCATGCTTATTTGGAGGGCTTAACTCAAAAATTCGCGAATGCGCCTCCACCGCTCAAATTCGGGCGGCGCTCTAAAACTCCATGCAACGTTGGAGGGCTTAACTCAAAAATTCGCGAATGCGCCCTCCACCGCTCAAATTCGGGGGTGGCGCTCTAAAACTCCATGCAACGCCGGAGGGCTTAACTCAAAAATTCGCGAGTGCGCCTCTCCACCGCTCAAATTCGGGGCGGCGCTCTAAAACTCCATGCAATATTTGGAGGGCTTAACTCAAAAATTCGCGAATCCGCCTCCACCGCTCAAATTCGGGCGGCGCTCTAAAACTCCATGCAACGCCGGGAGGGCTTAACTCAAAAATTCGCGAATGCGCCTCCACCGCTCAAATTCGGGGCGGCGCTCTAAAACTCCATGCAACGTTGGAGGGCTTAACTCAAAAGTTCGCGAATGCGCCTCACCGCTCAAATTCGGGGGCGGCGCTCTAAAACTCCATGCAACGCCGGAGGGCTCAACTCAAAAATTCGCGAATCCGCCCTTCACCGCTCAAATTCGGGGGCGGCGCTCTAAAACTCCATGCAACGGCTTTGGAGGGCTTGACTCAAAAATTCGCGAATGCGCCCTCCACCGCTCAAATTCGGGGGCGGCGCTCTAAAACTCCATGCAATTTGGAGGGCTTAACTCAAAAATTCGCGAATCCGACCTCCACCGCTCAAATTCGGGCGGCGCTCTAAAACTCCATGCAACGCCGGGAGGGCTTAACTCAAAAATTCGCGAATGCGCCCTCCACCGCTCAAATTCGGGGCGGCGCTCTAAAACTCCATGCAACGTTGGAGGGCTTAACTCAAAAGTTCGCGAATGCGCCCTCCACCGCTCAAATTCGGGCGGCGCTCTAAAACTCCATGCAACTTATTTGGAGGGCTCAACTCAAAAATTCGCGAATCCGCCCTCCACCGCTCAAATTCGGGGCGGCGCTCTAAAACTCCATGCAACGGCCGGAGGGCTTAACTCAAAAATTCACGAATGCGCCCTCCACCGCTCAAATTCGGGGGGCGGCGCTCTAAGTCTACACGCAACGCCGGGGAACTTAATGAGGAATTACCCGAATGCGCCCGCCACCGCTTGAACCGAGGGGACGTGGCGTTTCACACAATGGTGGTGCGCTTGACAAGTTCTATAAAGCATTCGCGGATCCGGCATTTTCAAATCTCCGAATGCGACGCTGGATCGAAAGCGGTAACACAGTCGCGCAGGAAAACAAACAGATAGTTAAACTATGAACGCATTCGGTTCCGGTGCCGCAAAATATGTTCAAGAAGTTCTAGGGTTCCCCGAACCCCGGCCACGCAGGGCCACAAACACGGCCACGCAGGGCCAAGCACGACAGAGTTAAGTTCTTACAAGGGATACATCAAGAGTTAGCCGCGGTTTGGCTGCGGGGAGGCGAGGAACAGGCACGCCGGCCCGGTGGACGCCGCCGCGGAAGGGTTCGCGGCACCCCGTGATCGACTCGTGCGGCACTTTCGGGCGCACGGGCCATCTCCGGAGACCGAAACGCGGCTGGAGGACGGCGTGTCGCCCGCCGCGGCCGCCTCGCGCTCGTCCCCACCCCGAATGTAGGCCACGACCCGGTCACGGATAATGGCCTCTTCGCCTCATCCCCTAAAAGAAAGAAGCACGAAAATGGTCATGTTAGTTAAAAGATTCCTAACCCAACCCATCAAAAGTGACAAGCGCCATTCGGCAGTTTTTACCTCCGCCACGCTTAGGGCCGCCCGAAGCAAGCGAGATTGCGGCCGCCACCGTTCCGAAGCCGGCGAAGAACTTCACGGCGGCCGGCGCGTCCCCATCCGGGACCCAGAAGCGGTCCACGTCATCGGGAGCCGGAAGTGCGGCCGCATGTGGACAGCCCGCGTCTTTCAGCGCCTTGCACAGCGCACGGGTGGTTTCAAGGGCGGCCCAGCGGCGTCCGAGCTCCATTTGGCCCTCCAATGCGGCGAGCCCGGTCCGGAGGAACCTGGCAAAATCAAACACCGAGGTGTCCTCCCCGATAGCGGGCACCACCACCTCGTCGCCAACTCCGGCCACCAGACGCGCGAAGATGGTAGCGGCCCGGTTAAGTTCGTCGAGTTGCGGCGACGGGCGGACAGCTGCGGTTGGTTTTGGGTGTTCCTTTCGGTCTGGCGGTGCAGGCGTCCGCTTCGGCTGCTCGCGCGCCGTCTTCTCTCGTTAAGCTCGGTGCGCGCTTGCGCCGGCTCCTCCAGCCCGGCTGCGCACCTCGGCCTCGCTTTCGGTGAGTTTAGACTCAACGAAAGCGACGGCGCAATCTGTTGGCGGCGCGGCAAAGACTTATAACAGATTGCTGCGTGAGAAAAAAGAGTGAGAATGTAAGCAACCTGAAAAGGAAAAGACTCAGATCATTCAGGGTTGGAATCTTACAGAAATAGCGTGGAAGTTGATGGCCGAAAGGAGCTCCAGACGATCCACCTTGGCCAAATCCCTTTCGGTAGTGGTGGCGCTAAAGGAGGTACTGCACGAGTCCGCGAAAGCGACACCCGCTGCGCCGGAAGCACGCCGCTCGCGCGGCGTCCACTCCCGCAATTAAGCGGCGTACGAAGCCGCCCCTAGAGCACGAGCAAGTTGGTAAGTCCTTTCACGGTGCCGGGCTCGTGTCCTCGGGAGATGAGCACCCCGAATACACGCGCATGTGGTCACATTCGTGCAGGGCTCTCTCTAAGGAGAGCCTACCATGTCCAAATAGAGCACACGCCGCGGTTTCGGGGTCATGCGGACCGAGCTCGCGGTGGAATCGGGACTTACCGGGTCTCGGCCGGATTCGAGTCCGGGTCCGAAACGGACCGAGACGCTTCCGCGGATGCGGGCGGCGGCATCGGAGCGCGGCGCACCGGCCGCGAGTACACCCGTGGCCTTGGGACGTTTCGTCATCGCGAATGCGGCCCCAGAGGCGTCTGCTGGCCTTTTCAAGCTCACACCCAGGGAACTCAGTGTCGGGTGCGCTTTCGGAGGGTCAGCAATTTTCTTGCGCGTTCCGGCCATCGAGCTAGAACCGCCGGTATCGTCCTGCAAAACATAAGGGAGAAAATGTCACATTAGTCCATGACGCCCGGGATGCCAAAGCTTACGCCCTAATGCGCAACGCATATCCGGCTCTACCATTTCGGCATGCAAAGGCTCTGGGACCCCCAGGAAGTCCAAGGAGAATTTAGAGCTGCTTTTCAGAGGTTTGGTCCACAGTCGTCCGGCCATTTCGCGGCATACACGAACATCGCGAGCCTCCGGTTCCGGGCGTTCCGGCTTTGCCTTGCGCGCTTTCGCTTCTCGGCGGCAACGGTCGCGCAGCCCGAATCGGTGCGAAGGACCAGGGTGTTGTGCGGGGGCCGATCTGGGCGCTCCCGATCCGGTCCCGCGCCTTGCGCCAGCTTCCGGCTCATTGACATCATCGCTGCTTTGGGCCTTGGGCGCTTTCGGAACTGGGGGCGGCCTTTCCGAATACCGAATTCCCATGCAGTCTAGAACACGGTTCTTCCTAGGAGAATCTCCAAGTCGAAGCATTTTCTTCTTGTGCTCCCTTTCTCCATACGGCCCGCACAACCGGACTGACCTTCTTCTCCGGCGCGGCCCAGTGCGCGGCGTCGAGGTAAAGTGATCCGGGCGCTCGAGAAGATAATCCGGACCCCGATAGCCACCGATGTCCGGATAGGCTCGAACTTCACAAGTTCGCATAAGGGCCATTCGTCGATAGCTATCATTTCTTACGCAAGTCACGGCTAGTTTGCCGGCTGGCGGTAAGAGAGTACGCTTCCGCGACCGCGTGGTCTGCCGGTCCGAAAGCGTCGTGAGGTGGATGTTTCTCGCCAATCATCACGGTCATCAAAGACACCAACGGGTTAGCCCGGCGACGCCTTACTCTGCGGGCGGCGTCTATCTCCTCGTCCGAGGCAACCCGAATGTAAAACCAAAACTTGGTCCAATCTTCCCACTTCTCTTTGAAGGTGGGTACCAAGCGGTCCGCTCTTGCCCGGAGCCGGCACGAAATTGTACGACCCATACTCGGCGCGAATATTGGGCCGCCCATCAACTTTCCCCACTTTCGAGTGGAAGTGGGTGCAATGAAGCTTCACGAAATGGGCAACACTCGGCTCGTGGCCCATCATCTTCGTGGCCATGGCGTATATGCTGAGTCGGGCGATCGCATTCGGGGTTAGATGGTGGATCTGCGGGCGGTATTTCGCGAACGGCCCCAAAGAACGGAGCCACGGGAAACCTCAACCCGGCGATGAAGAAGTCGCGGAACACAAGCGCCTCATTCGGTCTCGGTTTCGGTGTAACCTCGTCCCCCGGAGCCCGGCTCCTTTCGCGCTCAAAGGCGCTCAGCAGGCCGCTGCGTTGGTACGAGTCGAGTCGCTCCTCGTCAATCTTAGATCGGCATATGATGCCGGTGTGCCCCTCGATCCTGACACGGCGGTTTCTACGGGTCGGGCCAGATTCGACGCCTTCACCCCCATCCGGTCCAGCGGACGCTGCGCTTCTTTCTGCACCGTCATATTCCGCAGATTCGGCATATTCTTCACCTGCCGCCCCAGCGCTCCCTTGACCGCTAACAGGTTCTTCAGCGGACAAGCCGACCACGGGAGCCACTATCGCGGGTGCTACAGCGCGAAGTGGTACAACTATTTCTGGCTCCCCAAAGCTGGCTCCAGAATCGTGTGACATGTTCTCTGATCCGGATTGACTTAGCTGGGCTGCCAATTCGGCGCAAAAAGCGGAGAGCCCGGATGCGGATTCGTGGGCTGCTCGGCGAATCCGGACGAGGAGCTTTCGGACATATGCAATCGCTCCAAAAAGGGTGCCCTGGCTTCCGAGCTATGAAGAAAAACGAAATCGTGTTCAATAGGGCCGATAGTGGCATCCAAATCTTACCTAGATCAGCCCAACCCATCCCCAGAAGCGTAAACAACTCAAAAGAAACGAAAGTGCAAATGCCTTACCGAATGAGGAGGAAGATCCCGGATGCGGAGACCGAAAGTGATCCTCGAATGCGTGAGTGGCGCGCGCGCGGAGCTAAGTGCCCGCCCTCACGTGCCCTCGCCTTTTATAGGCGGGGGCGGCCGTGGGGAGCCGGCCAGCGTCGGTTCGCGCGAATCGAGGCAAAAAAAAAATTTACGTCTCCTCATCCTGGGGGCGGCGCTTGCACATTCGGCGCGGCCACATTCGGCACAGCAAGATATCGCCGGCCTTGACCGGAAGGGACCGCCCTTTCGGGCAAGACCGGAGGGCTACTGTTGGGGGCAGGAGTGGGATTGGCCACCCCGTCCCCCCTAATCGTATGCGCCTCATGTGTTTAATGTGCGCAGGTACGGGCGATAGCGCAGGAAGGCGCGCATCCGGCGTCAGCGCCAGTCGGAAACCCCGATACCGCGGGACGGCCCGAATCCGGCTTCGGCGCCAGGCGCAAACCCCGATAGCGCGGGAAGGCGCGCATCCGGCGTCGGTGCCAGGCGGAAGCCCCGATAGCGCGGGAAGGCGCGCATCCGGCGTCGGCGCCAGGTGGAAACTCCGATAGCGCTGGACGGCGCGCATCCGGCGTCAGAGCCAGGCGGAAGCCCCGATAGCGCGGGAAGGCGCACATCCGGCTTCGTCGCCAGTCGGAAGCCCCGATAGCGCGGGAAGGCGCGCATCCGGCATCGTCGCCAGGCGGAAGCCCCGATAGCGCGAGGAGTCGCGCATCCGGCGCCGACTGGCGCCAGGGGGAAATCCCGATAGCGCAAGGGGGCGCACATTCGGCTCGAGACAGGACGCATTCGGCGGCTGGGCAGAGACGAGAGCCCGAATGCGCCCTGGTCGGTGTTTGACCGACAAAGGTGGGCCCTCGGTCCATTTACTTGTCTGCCCCGTGTCGGCTGCTCCTGTACGTTGAAATTAGGGTTGCCGAGGGCATTCTTGTACAAAATGCAACGCTGCTTCCTATAAGTAGACCCCTCTGGGGACGATGTAAAGGA
Organism: Themeda triandra; assembly: GCA_018135685.1. Classification (NCBI taxonomy): domain Eukaryota; kingdom Viridiplantae; phylum Streptophyta; class Magnoliopsida; order Poales; family Poaceae; genus Themeda; species Themeda triandra. Next base: position 212,850 of record JAENPR010000793.1, read on the forward strand.
CTTCTGGCCTCCGTGCGTTTTAGCCGGAGTAAAAGGGAATATAAGGTTCGTGTTGTTCACTTCGTGTTGTAGTTTTACTTTTCCGTCATTTCCTGTTTTGGTCCTTCAGGGGGTGCAACCCCAAAGGGCTGAAACAACACAGGCCACAGCAGATGCCATTACAAAATTTATCTTTATAAGACTTACACTTCTTTTGGTGGCATCTGCTGGGTCTAAAAGGCAAGCACTTCTGACCTTGCTTCCGGTTAACTGGTGTCGTCTGTTAGCGAAGAATCGTGCCATCAAGACTTTTGCCTCAGGTTGACAAAATATGGTTATCATTTGCCGTCTCTAATCTCCCAAAATTTTAGTTCAATAGTTTATTCAATAAATGGTGTGCTCAAAAGTTATAGTGTTCCCTGCATGCCACATATCTTCATAGTTATACTAAGACTGCGTTCTGCTTACAAAAAAGGGAAGGAATCAGGACATCATAATGCAATTCCTTCCTGATTATTACCTTATTGATTGCCTTTTCTTACTGCAGAGTGATGCCATGGACCAAGATGAGACTGCTTCATTATTTTGCCAAATACACGAGATTTGTTCTGCGTGGAAGGAGTCAATATTACTGAGAGTTGGTCGTAATTGGCTTACCATCTCAATCATATGCTACCATCTCGGTCTGTTTACAAATTCTGTCGCGTCACTCCATGTTTATCAAATTTGTTTAGTCTACCATGGCTATGTAATGCTAGCAACAACACACCTGTGTTCTTAATATTAACTCAGATTTGTTCTGCATCGAAGGAGTCAATATATATTTCTAAATGTGAACTTACAGATGCCTACCGCGTACAACAACAGCTGTTTCAGATCATCGCAGGTTGCACTACCTGCAATATATACCCTACATTTATGTCTATCCGTGTCAGCTCCTAATCATTTTATACTATGTGAAAACCAGTGTAATCAAGCATCAGGTTTCTGGAAGCCTACCGGACCAGAACTCTGTAAAATAGCCTCCCCACCGAGCCCCTGAGACACCTTTCCTGCCTACATCGCAGGCTCCTGTATAGCCTCTATCAGGTGCTACCGCCAATTAAGTGCTAATGAAACCAGTATCGTTGTGCAAGACTAATGCTACATATCAAAACTCTATATGTATGTGTAGAACTAATGCTAGATGTAAGAACTTTATCTGTGATGACTAAATCTATTAAGTTTACATGTGTGCCATTATGTAGTTACATATACGAGGTTACCTGCGCCTACCGCTCGCAAATGTGCGCGTCTTCGACTAGTATATATTAACCCCTTCAATCCGCACCGGGCTCCTCCAAGGAACGCCAGCACACGTACGCCAGTAAATTTGGGGCCATCCGATTTACCATCGTGTGGGTGAAAAAGCTAAAGTGGATTTTGTTTACTGTGTTTCATTCGGCTTCTTCCCTTCCTTTGTCCGCTCCCTCTCTGCCATTCGTCCATGTCCAGATTCTGATTCTCGATTCCACTTGCTTCCTTTCAATAATTGAGGTGGTCTCACCAGCTCCGATAAAAAAAGCAAGACCTTATTATCTTTTCTTTCTCCTCTCTCCCGATCTAGATCCGGCGACGGCACCCGGCCGAGCGGCGCGGCGACGGCCGCCCACCTCCTCCCCCTCTCCCACCCCCGCGTGCTCTCCTCGTCCTCTCTCCGGTCGCTCCCTCTCCCCATCTCTCGAGATGTGGCCAGGGCGGCGGCAGCCGCGGGGCCGCCGTGCGCAAGTGGGGCAGGCGCACCTGCCTTCCTCTTCTTCCTCCTCGCTCCCTCTCCCTCCCGATCCGGCCCTGGCGACGGCACCCGGCGCACGTCGCGGCAGCAACCGCCGTCCTCCTCCCCTTCTCCCATCCCCACGTGCCCTCCCCTTCCTTTCTCTCTCTGGTCGCTCCCTTTTCCCCCTCTCCAAACCGTCCTGCGGTCTTGTCCCCAGTGGCGGCGGCCCCGGAGCGGCGGAGCTCCGGTGCGGGGATGGACCCGCGCCCCTCCCCGCAGCAGCGGCGTGCGAGGTCGGGCGCGGCGCGGGCGGCGCGCCCCGACGGCGGTGCGGGCGGCCACGGCGAGGGCCGATCCGGGAAGGAGGCATCCACGGCGTGGCGCGAGGTCCGGCGCGACGCCCGCCTCCTCTCCGCCGCTGGCCGCGTCGGGGCGACCGCGGCCATGCCTGCCCCGTGAGCCTCCGATGCGTCGCGCGGCCGCGCCGGTCCTCGTGAGCCTCCAGTCCATGGCGCGGCCACGGCGGCCCTCGCGTGCCTCCTCTCCGTTGCTGGCCGCGCCCGGTGATGGAGGCCTCCTCGCCGACGCTTGCCACACCTGGGCGAGCGCGCGTCCTCCCCGCCGCACGGGCCACTGCACGGTCGGACCTCGTCTGCCTCGTCTCGCTGCGCACACAGGTTTTGGGATGGACGAGGATGGCCACCGGTGGAGGAGTAGAAGAAGGCCGCCAGATCTCGACGGAGAAGAGTGTGGGGGCGACGTTTGCGGTCGCTCTGCCATGGGCCGCCAGATCCACCTCCGCCTCAGCTGCTCTGTCTCCGCGCCGGCCGTGTGCTCCGCTTCCGTCTCCCGCTCCTGCCTCCCTTCTGCATTTCCCCTCTCTCCTTCTCTCAGCGCCGCAGTCCTCGACGGTCACCTCGCGTTGGCCTCCGGGTCTGCGGCCGGCCGCGCCGGCGTACTCCACACCGGCCGCCGGTCCGCACGCTCGGGCGGCCACCGCCGCGCTCGCCGGCCGCGCGACGCCGCTGGGAGCGCTCGCCGGCCGCGCGGGGCCGGGGTGCTTCGCCCGCAGCCGTGGTTAGTGTGGGGTCGCGGTCCCAGCAACGGCGCTGCGACAGCACGCGCCGTTGGTGCCCACCGGCGCTCCCCTTCCGCGGCGGCGTCCTCTGACCTTGGTTTGCTTCCTTGCCCTTCTTTCTCCCCCTTCTTGCCTCTCTGATCTCTCGCCCAGCGCTCATGGAGTGGCGGTCCCCTTCCTTGTGGACACGATCTGCATGGTGCTCTTGCATGGTTGTTTGCGGGATGTGAGGTTTGCGGATTGAATCTTGGTTCTACCGATTTTGCAGGTTCGTTTTGATCTTGAGAGCAGGCAATGACTGCGCCATATACCATTACGAGCGAGGCAATGTTTCGATCTTGGCCACCTGCAATGATGAATGCTTTTTTGTCTTGTTGACATTCTAATATGAGGGAATGGGCTGCTGCAGTGATGATTCATCCTTCCTTTTCTTTAACAAAACTGAGGCAGTGTTTATGAGCTATGATGATTCTTTCCTTTTATGTCTTCGTGTTATGCTCGGAGCTAGGCAATGATCACGAGCAATTCCGGCCCGGGCTTCCCAGTAGAACTCCTATCCATGTCGCTGTAAAAATTTCGCACTGTTAGGTGCTGCATCCAATGGTCCTTGATGTTTCAGCTGACTTCTACTTCAAGGTGAATCCCTTCTCTTGTACCGGTTTCCTCTCCGTGCACATGGGAATTCTTATGCCTCCTATTGGATTCTTAATTTTTACTGTTGCAAAGAATCTGATTCGAACCTTATCTTTTTCCTTTGGTTTCTGCACGCATACTTGCTTATGATCATTGCCTTGGGCTGTGATGTCAATGGTCACATGGCTTTGTAGTCTGAGCTTGTGCTTACTGCCTGTGAAGTGATGCATAACTTTTTTTTTATCCTAGGCTTGTGATCATTGTTTGTTATGTCAAATTACGGACTATCGAGTCTGAGCACATGCCCTATTCCCAGAGATTATATTGTTTAACACTTGTCTTGTGTGCCACTAAATTTGGTTCTCCTTTTTCCTTGACTTCGGATTTGGAATTATGTGCACTGCTGTTTATGCATGCAAGACTCATAAATGGATATAGCAAAGGTCAGTGTTTTCTTGCTTCGTGAGTTTATACACTATTAAGTTTATTTCCAATGCTCTAGCGTGGTGACATGTTACTAAAAAAAAGATGGTCCATCAAAGCCTTATCTTTACTACTAAGATGGTCCCTGATGTGTTCCTCTATTTTTTGGAAAATATGCTACTGCAAATATTAAAAAGAAATGATAACATTTCCCTACTGTGTTTCATCAGCTTATAGGCTGTGCTTTAGCTTCTTAGCGGCCAAACTCAGAACTCTGCCAAATATGTGTCCATTTATTCTGAACCAAGTTAATACATGATTTTATTTATATTAAACCTGATTTGTGTGCCTGATTATTAATGCGTGGACAGGTTGTGGACTGCTTTTCCATAATGTAGGAGAAAAAGAGGATTACCATTATTTAGTCTTTATCATCTCCTTCGAATGGATTGTGTCTGGAAGAGCAGCAAGGTCAGTGTATTTTGTGCTGATAATGATCTTACAGTTACACTATGGGGTGATAATATAGGTAAATTCACGCTTGATGAAGTCTTCTCTTGGTGAAGTCTTCAAGCGTGAATTTACCTAAATTCACGCTTGAAGACTTCACCAAGAGAGACACGCCTAAGTTGACAAAAGAAAAGCCTAAGTGTTACAGGCTCTTATTTCGATTCGGGAAGTTTATATATTTTTTTTTTGTCAACTTGGGCTTTTCTTTTTGTCAACTTAGGCTTATATGAATGCTATCGATCTCTCTCTGTTCATTCAGCTACAACATCCAATTCTTTAATTTGAGCAGTGGCATTTAGATCTTGCGTCATTTTCAGGAACTAGCTTCTGTAGGTAATTCTATTATCTTGCATCCGTGAATCTCTACTTGCCTAGATGCCTATCCGTAGCTTCAGCATCACAGTGCTTGGATTTCTCCATTACAAGTACAGCAGCAGTTACCAAGTGAGTTTGGTTCTTTCTATGAATTTTAGTTGCTGCAAGCAATTCCATTTCTGCTTCAGCACAGCAGTGCTTGTGGTAATCCATAGAGGCTCCGTACTTGTGTTGATTGGCCAGAAAATTTGCTTCTTGGAACCGTGAATAACAAAAGCTTTCTTCCACTATCCATTGATGAAGTATTAAATTACTTTCTTTTAACTTAAGATATTTTATTCACGGTTGTGGGATTGTTGTTCACTGCTCTTTGTTGGTCGGAGTGCAGACCCTCTGCTTGCTCACTTGCCTGAACTATTTTGTTTCATAGCCGTCAAAGATATTGTATTGATTCTATTTTGTTTTGTCCTGAGCTCATTGTTTACCCATATGCCTTTTTGAAACCTTGATCTTTGGTTACTAAGATTGTGTCAAAGTAATATGATTCCTCAAATACATGTTTGGCTCATACTATCTTCTTGTAAAAAAAAATGTTTGGCTCATACTGTTCGTTTTCCTAAATTATTGTACTAAAATCAAACTGCTTTTTTTCTTTTAGGTGCGCCATCCATGACTAGGAACTGTGGTCCTTTTTTCTGGTGCTATGTTGGTTACGAAGAGTGGAGGGTGAGTCATAGCGACAAAGGCCCTTCAGCCATGCGGTGTCTCGGAAACAAACAACCAGGTAAAGAGCTCCACCCAGGATGACTGCGATTTCCAGGTCATGTAACTTGCTTCAGTTTTCCAACACTATGTTGCTCTTGTTCTTAAATTATTTAATGAGTGGGAAGTATCATATAGAACAATAAAAAGGATTTCACTCAGTATATTTGCTTCCATCATGTTTTTGGCTATTTTTGTTAGAATGACTTTAACTCTTTTTTGAGAATTTTGTTAGAATGACTTTTAACTCTTTTTTGCGAATTTTGGTTCGAGAAGCCATCACTCCATAAATGAATTTTGAGATAGCATCATAACTTCAGTTATTTATTGCCCCTAAAAGTGTAAATCTCTATGACAGGTCTTTAGATGCAGTGCCTAATAAGTCCCTTATGAGGTATGCAACTTCCAGTTAAAAGATGCAGTGCCCAGTAAGTCTCTTATATGGTTCCAGTTAGATGAACGATTGTTACCTATCCATAATTTGTTTTAGATCTAATTTACCCTGGCTGTTGTATGAAGAAAAAAATGAATCAGACTTATGTACCCTTTGCAGCAGTTCGTGGAAAACAACATTACTCTTTTTTTACTTTTTATTATCGCTTCTTTATAGCTAATAACCTCAAAGCAACCAGTCCTCTACAAAAAATTTATTATGATCTGTCATTAACATTTTTGCCGTCCCAATGATTGATCCTTACTGGGAGTTCAGAAATAATTAGTCCTTTTTTCGACCTGTATGTTTTGCACTTTTGCTCCGATCAAATTGGAATGACTGGTCACTAAGGACATGCCTTTTGGAGGATGACACTCAAGTTGGTGTTTCCATGCTGTTGCTACCACATGCATGTGTTACCATCTTTTAATTATGTACAGTGCCCATTTAGGCTATCTCTGCCATCTTTTACCATATCAGTGAATATAGATCATGTTTTAGGACTGCATTTAGGCTGTGCTTATGAAACTATTAGTTTGAAATTGAATAGCTGGATACATAGGTCAACTAATGATAGTAGATTCAACAGTTTATAGCTTTGTTTAAATAACAGCCATAAAACTCTGCAGCTTCAGTCACGACAGTAGACATATGAAAAATTAGACGTCCTGTTTTTTACTTGGACAGGTTCATTTGTTTTTTTTTCTTTGCCAGCTGTTTTGAGCTCAAACTTTGGAACTGTGCTGACTTGCTAAGGTTTTATTAAAGGAGCAAGGTGCTTAGTTATAAATGGACATGCTCCTTACCGCCAGTAATGATAAAAGGAAGGTAAAAATTTCCAAATTGTATATATTTCTTAATTTTTTATGCTACTTAGGATCATCAGTCTACTACCTGTCTTATTTCAGCAAGCCCTCACTTCCACAATAGAGTCCAATTGAAGGTTGTGTCATGGCTTAAACATACCACTTATAGTAATAGAACAATGCAATTCATGTTCAAATAAAATTTTCTTTGCTCCAAAATTATCGCTATCAAAAGGAGTGGACTGATCCCTATTAAATATCAACAATGTTTAGGTTTCTGATAATAGGTAACTTAGTTTTTATTGCCATTTTCATATGGCCATTGAATGTTTAGTGCAACAAATACATAAGTAGAGTGAGATCAAAGTTCACTAGAATTAAAATTACAGCGCCATTCTTTTTGTCAGATTTCTATCTACTATGTCATGGTACTGTAAAATTCATTTGTCCCTATTTTCTACTTCCTATGTACAGTGGTAAACCATGTGTCTCACCATCATAGATAACCAGTTTAGCACACCTTATTTCAGCATTCAGGCTACAGTACCCTTGACATAGAAAAAGGTCACACCTTTTCTTGTCCGGTTCGTTTGGTAGCCCCACATAAAAACAAAACTTTGTGTCATTGTTTTCCATAGTGATCTGAACATGTTTGGTGAATCGTGAATCGTTTGAAGAGATTCAGTCAACAGTCACGGATGTTTTAAAAGAAAATATGGAATCCTTAGTAGAGCAGCGGTATTGTATAAATTGTTTGGGTTCCACTTCACCTTCCTTTACTTCAATGTTGCTGTTTTTCACACTTTTCATTTTTTTCCTTTTGATGTGGGACTATAATAACTGAGCATCATTTGTTTCTAATTCTTTCTTTCAGTTGGCAGCTTATGTGGACGTGTAAGGAAGAGGCATCCCTGGGGTGATACTAAGTCAATCAAGGTTACAGAATAGTTGAAGTTGTTATATTTTCCCCCTATATTTGTTCATGTGAACTTCACCATATGGCTTGCACTAAGTCACTACAATTTGGTTATGCTACAGGCGGAAATTGAGAAAGGGCACGGAAATTTTAGGTCCAAAAAGAGAAGCAAATAATGCTAAACCAATGAAAAAGAAGGAGAAGCCTGTTAAACTTGAGGTTTGTTGGCTGAAATTGCTTGAAGTTTAATATGGGACTATTTAGTTATCATATGGTCATTATGGTTTCCAATGATATACAGGAAGAAAAGACTGCAGTAGCAGTTGCTACTCCTGAGGAGGAAGTAAATCCCTACTCCATATTTCCTCGGCCAGAGGAAAACTTGAAGGTACCTTGACCATATCAAATTCCTACCATATTCGTCATTGTACGGAATACCTTAATTAGATAATTTTGACATTTGTTATTTTGGTGAGTTAGGTTCATACAGAAATATTTTTCAGTGACGGAAGTATATGGAGATCACACAACACAGAGAGCATTTTAGAGACCCCAGTAGGGAGAAGGTATCTGATTGACAAACATTGTGGATATGGAAGTGAATTGGCATTTTCCTTCTAGCCTTGTCTAAACTTAATATGTTCATTAATTGACTGCTGCATCATTTTAGTTGGGTGAAATTTTGTTTTACGCATGCTTTTGTTTTGTGCTAACTCAATTTTGTTTCATTTACATGACTAGGAATCTGAGTGATTCTTCCTCCAATTATGTTGAAGACAGACGAAGCTCAAAGTCCACTTCTATAATATTTCTTGACATTCATCAAGCTTTTCCACATCAACTGCAAGCTGTAGTCATTATCGACAATATTTGTATGCCGAACCCCAACAGAAGCAGCAGTCCACTTGGTACTAATCTTATACAGAATTACTGTGTACCACTCTAGCTCTTTTGTATAGGTACTGAAATTTAGTGCCCTAGGACCATCTCCAATGTACCAAAAATATGATCCAGTACTATTAAAACATCCTACACTACATGCTATTTGTAAATTATTTCTGCTATGCTACCTTATGATAATGAAAGCCATTTATAAAATATAGTGGCTTCATACTTTACCATATTACAAAATACCATGGAATTTCATTGTCATCACTAATGATCCTCCATTGTCGGTTCCACAACTCTTCCTCCCGGGCGCGCGAGGGCGCGCCGTGCCACTAGTATTAAAAACATACAATGCGGGGAGGGCTTCCCCTAGGAACAAGCATCCACGTGCCTCAGCAAATTTGGAGCCATCCGATTTACCATCGTGTGGGTGAAAAAGCTAAAAGTAGATTCTGGTTACCGTGTTCTATCCGGCTTCTTCTCTTTCTTTGGCCGCTCCCTCTCTGCCATCCGTCGCTTCTTGCTTGGATCCATATCTCGGTCCCGATTCTCGATTCCTCTTGCTTCCTTTCAATAAGCGAGGTAGACTCACGAGCTCCGATAAAAAAAAAAGACCTTATCTCTTCTTCCTCCCTCCCGATCTAGATCTGGCGATGGCACCCGGCCGGCGCGGCAGCGGCCGCCCACCTCCTCCCCCTCTCCCCCCCGCGTGCTCTCCTCGTCCTCTCTCTCCGGTCGCTCCCTCTCCCCATCTCTCTCGAGATGTGGCCAGGGCGATGGCAGCCGCCGTGCGCAAGTGGGGCAGGCGCACCTCCTCTTCTTCCTCCTCGCTCCCTCTCCCTCCCGATCCGGCCCCGGCGACGGCATCCGGCGCACGGCGCGGCAGCAGCCGCCGTCCTCCTCCCCTTCTCCCATCCCCATGTGCCCTCCTCTTCCTCTCTCTCTCTGGTCGCTTCCTTTCCCCCCACTGCAAACTGTCCTGCGGTCTTGTCCCCAGTGGCGGCGGCCCCGGCGCGGGGATGGACCCGCGCCCCTCCCTCCGCAGCGGCGATGCGAGGTCGGCGCGACGGTGCTGGGGCGAGCGCGCCCCCTGAGCGGCGGTGCGGGGCGGCCCCGGCAGGGCCGATCCCGGGGAGGGAGGCATCCACGGCGTGGCAGAGCTCCGGCGCGACGCCCGCCTCCTCTCCGCCGCTGGCCGCATCGGGGCGAGCGCGGCCATGCCTGCCCTCGTGACCCTCCGATGCGTCGCGCGGCCGCTCCGGTCCTCGTGAGCCTCCTGTCCATGGTGCGGCCACGGCGGCCCTCGCGTGCCTCCTCTCCGTTGCTGGCCGCGCCCGGAGATGGAGGCCTCCTCACCGACGCTTGCCACGCCTGGGCGAGCGCGCGTCCTCCCCGCCGCACGGGCCACTGCACGGTCGACCTCGTCTGCCTCGTCTCGCCGCGCACACAGGTTTTGGGACGGACGAGGATGGCCATCGGTGGAGGAGTAGAAGATGGAGGCCGCCAGATCTCGACGGAGAAGACTGTGGGGGCGACGGTTGCGGTCGCTCTACCATGGGCCGCCAGATCTGCCTCCGCCTCAGCTGCTCTGTCTCCGCGCCGGCCGTGTGCTCCGCCTCGACGTTTGGCAGCTCAATCTCCGCTCCGCGCTCGGCTGTGCCTTCCGATGCGGACTGAAAAACTCAACCTCGACACCTCCTGTCTCCCACAGGTTAGCACTACCTGAGTACTTTTTTGGCACCTTCTTGCATGTAGAATTAGTTCTGTTGCACTGGACAATTTTGCCGCTAGGCACACACAACCCTCCTAATTAAAGTCATCGGATTAAAACAATTTCTACTCAGTGGGCAATGGTTTATATGCAGGATGGGCTATTTTTATCTCCATGTCAAGTGCAGGCTGCCAATTCAGCCCCCTTCCTTTGGTATGCTTTGTTTCCGTTCCTTCTCTTCCTTTTGGTTTGCACAGTTACGAAAACCTATTTATATAGACCATGCAACTCTGATATTCAGTTTTTTTCATGCAATTATTCTTTTTCCTGACGAACACAAGTAGCCAAAAATAATGGAGGTATAGCACAAATCCTCCTAAGCACCCATGTCCTAATTTCGCATTCCATTGTGCTTCCATGCCAACTACATTTTTTCCCCGGAGGATAAACATGGATTACTGCCTTTGCTTCATTTGGACCTGTTTAGCTTTAGGACATTGATTGTTGCCTCTTCTCTTTGATCCATCCTGCGTGTCCAAAGAAATTTAATGATAAATGAGAAACTTGCTAATTTCATGCCGATGCATAGTTGCTAATGTTTTTTCAAAGCCCTTCAGTTTCGCTGCCATGGATTCAGTTGAGATGTACAAGCTGTTTAGTTTTGTGTACCAACTAATGTTGCTCTCTCTTTGTTCGGTTTGTGGGAGGCCAAACAAATGCACCTGGTAATAGAAGGCCTGTATAATTCATGGTATGTCAGCCCTAAGAACTAACAGAAATTACCATCCTTGATGAGACATACTGTTAGTTGTCACTAAAAATTAGGTTCAGCTACCTAGAGAATAGTGGAAGTGTTAGGATGAAATTGCTAGGCATATACAAAAGTTTTGATGTTACTGATTTGAAGTTCGTTATTGATTGTTCTGAATTTGAAACAGTTTGTGCTGTCCTGAACATTGCTTTAGGTTGCTATAAGGTTTACTACTAACAACATGTCTGTGCTTTTCTATTTCAGCATCTATGTCATCAACTTGGATGAGCTGATGGTACATTTATTGGAAAACAAAAGATTAACAAAAGACAGCCCTGCTAAACACTATTTAGTGGTGTTGAATTTATTCTCAGCTACTTTGATCCTTATCAAAAGGTTAGTGGACATAGCAGCATGGAGATTTTCTTAAAAATGATGGTCATCCATATTATTTTAAGAGATTCACACAAAGATAAGAAACATGTTGTGAGTTTGACAGTACCTTTATCCTGACTGACTTCATAGTTTTAATTTGTTTGTTATCCCATTGGTTAGCCTTGCCGTGAGTTTGAGTGCCATGATTCAGTTAGTTTAAAATTAATTGGTTGCCTCATGAACCACATTAAGAAATATTTCTGTTATTCCTGAATTAGTGCCTACCAGTTTCCAGTGAATGCATCAAGTATTGTTGGTATGATTGTTAGCAATCAGAATGCTTTAATATTGCTCCAAGTGTTGTGAACACATGCTAATATTACTCAAAATTTTATTCCATCCTTTGTTTTGGTGCATGGTTATCTCCCACTTCCTTACACTACTATTTTTAAATGTCAAAATAAATGAAATTGTGGCCTCATTATTCTCTATTTTGTTGCAGGTCCATGGGAGATGCTCTTTTTCTTCCAATAACTGAGGTACGTACCAGTTTGACTGTGTCTAAGTGGTTGTGGTACTACATTTATACGATTCCTGGTTGCTACATGAATTTCTTCAAACAAATATGTGACCACTATGCCTGCTTTCATATAACATTATTTACCCATCCCAAGAGACAAGTTTTTGCTACAAAGAGGGTTTGCCATACCTTCTAGATCAAAGTTTGAATGCATCTAGGTTGTTCTAATATTTACCACAGCAAAGAAATATTCTATAAAATGCACGGTTCGAATAACAGCTGCCCATGGGAGGGTTCTATATGCTAGCCAATATGAACAAGGAAGAGTGGCAATTTCAGAGCCAACACAAACAAGGCAGAGTGACAATTTCGAATAATATATCCTTCACTCACTGGATTCTTTTTTAGCATTTTTATTTTACCGTATATATCAGCTTGAACCTCCCATAGTTGTATCAGATTTATGTAGTTGGCGAATGTTGTCCAATTAACATCATGTACTTGGCGATGAATGACTACTCAGAAATGGTATTTCAACTATATCAGTCAATCAGATTAATTTTGGATTATATTTTAGCAGTAGAAAATAATTTTATTTACCTCATCTAATTTCATATCCTACTCATGAATGCCTCGCTTATGGATGATGTGCACCATGTGGTTGATGATTTTTCTCTACAACAGTTTTGGTTGCCAACCAAGTAACCATGCTCAGCTTTCTGCAGGAAAAAGGATGCCCATGGACATATGTACAGTCAGTCATGTGTCCAAAGAAGCAAAAAAGAGCCACAGCAGGTAACTTTGCTCAGCAGTTAATTCAATTTTCCAAGCTGGCTTCTGCACAAAATGAGTGTCCAGTTGAATTTATGGGCAAACAGGACGCACAAGTTGGCTTGCAGTGGTTTATATTATCATTTACTGACAACTATCGTTGATTGCATACTCTAGAGTCATTATTTGGTATGTCGAGAATGTACTGTAGAAAGCCTTGAATTACAAGAGAGATGGGGGTAAGGAATTGGGCCACTGCTCTGCTTGCTTCGTTGTCAATATACCTGTATGCTAAATGAACCTTTGCTGCTTTTGGGTGACAAGTTGGTGCCACCTGTCAGGATTGGGCAACCAATTCTTGACAAGTTGATAAGCTGCCATTGATTTCTGGGTCTGTTTTTGTTCCGATTGAAGTCTACGGATTTCAGTTAGTACTTGGAATGTCAGTGTTCTATACCAGTTTAGCTCAAGTATGCAGTACACTTGATGTGGAATAGGATATTTACTGAATTTAGCTTTTTCCATAGCTTACATTTTAATGACTAAAGCAGTCAAACAGATAGATGATGGCAGTCTATTCTTGCCAGCAGATGCACATGTAGAATAAGTGATGCAACGACGCTCGAAAATAGAATTACAACAATGCTTTGATGAAGTAGTAAAGGTCCATTATGCTATGCTTCTCATGATGGCAAACAACAGGATCTTCCTAAAGCTCGGCTCAACTCAGCTCACGCTGAAATCACCAATAAATTCAGCCTGCAACCCCTAGATCAGTACACATTGGTGTGTTTTCTAAACTGGAATAGTTTGATTCTTCGTTTCAAAAAGATTCAGCTACTCTCAGCCTCTTTCCGATCCACATGCCGAGAACTCTGATCAGCCCCTACCAGTCTTATGCTATGTAAAACCGTACCATGCTATCCATCAGCATCGAAGTCCAACCACCAGCACGGCGTGCAAAGGCGCACCGATCTACTGTTATATGACATTTACTGTTTTGTAATGGTTCTTTTCTTTAACTTCTTTTTATCTGCTGCATGTTGGCCTTGTACCACAAATATGTTTGTTTCAGATACAAGAAACCGAGGTGCAGGAAACTGCTAACTCACCAACTGCGGACTATGACTATAGCTGTAAGTATACATTCTATATACCTCCTTCCTACTTCCAATGAACATGAATACCATGCCTTCATTATAAGTTCTGACCCCTTCCTACTACGAACTCCATACAGCTACACCTAACACAAGCAATGAAATCACCCCTGGGAGTGGCACCTTCTAAAGAAGAACGCACCTGATGCCACCGTCGTCTATCAGTTCTATCTGAACCAACAGCACGATTGCCTACCACCCCTACTACCGCAAAATTCGTACTACTCCACTATCTATCTGGGAACTTAATTTATATAACCAAATGTATATATGAACTCCAAGTGCCTACCACTGCTCTACTAAGAGCCAAGAGTATGTAAGGACATATGTGTGTATGAACTTTATGCTCTACCATTATGCTGTTATGTGGAACTATGATTACTAATCATGTTAACCAATGGTTGATCTTCTAAATTCCAGCTCGTATTATCCATCTCCTTATATATAGCTTCATATCTACCATTATACTACACCACAATTTCAGAGTATACCTGTATGTATCTTCTGAACCATTACAACAAAACTGTTATAGAAAACCTAGAGAAAAAACATAAAAAAAAAGAGTCAATATCCTTACAATACACAAGGACCACATTTAAACATCGGAAACAAAATTTCACCAAATAAGACTAATACGGCGCGCAAAGGCGCGCCTTCCAACTAGTATATAGTTAAACCGGAGCCAAGCTCCGGCGGTAGAGATGGCCACGTTTTGCGCGCCTTCCAACTAGTTTATACTCTTATTTGGCCGGCGAAGGTTGGGGGGCAACGAGCGTGCCCACGTCGGATGCCGTCGTGGGCCCGACGTGTCTCCCGTGGCCTGCCGTCCGCTACGCGTGGCTTCCTGAGATTGGAGGGCTCTTTCTCGCGTCCGTCGCTGGTGTCATCCATCCGTCTCGGCCCAGGAAAAAAAAAACTTCCTCCCTCCCTCTCTCCATCTCCTCCAAAGCGGCGGCACAGCGGGAGAGCCGGCACCGGCGCCTTCGCCGCTCCCCTGCCTTCCCTTCCTCTCTTTCCCTCTCCTTCTTCCTCCCAACGTTGCGGCGTGACGGCCAGACGCGAGGCGCTGGCGGGTCGACGATGCCATCAGGCTGTGGCGCAAGGCCGTGCTTCGGCTCCGGCGGTGGCCGTCACGGCACGGAGCGGCGAGCTCACCGGTGGCCGCCCATGTCGCGGTCCCCCGGTGCTGTATACTCTCGCCGGTCCCCGTGTGCTCCTGTGGTTGACGAAACCCTAGCTCCCTCTGCTGGACGACCCTGGCTGCGGTGTGAGCTGCTCCCGGGAGCGCGTGGCCTCTTCCTCGGCGGCAGCGGAGGCGGCTCAATTCAGCGGTCGGATCTGCAGGTCATGAACGCCTCTTCCTCGACTGCATCGGAATCAATGGCTTCATGACAAGGTACCAACACATCGATTCATGAATTAGCCATTGATTGTTATTCTGATTTTATCATATTTTTTTTGGCCTTACCTCTGCCCTCATTTAGGATCTGAATTTTGTCATACCATTTTTTGCTCATCTAGGGTTACGATTATGATCTCAATGTTTTTTTTTTTTTTTTTTTTTTTGCGAATATTATGACCTCAATGTTGGCACAGATATTTCTACCAATTTATTTCGCAATCCAGATTAATTGCGACTAAGTAATAGAGACTAATTTATTTTGCATGTTGTTACCCGTTGCTGTGCAGTGATGAACTGCTACTTCGTCAGACAGATTTCTTTAGCCGTTCCTCTCAGTGATAAAGTGCTATTTCATACTGATACAGTCACCTGCTATTCGACGAAATCTATTATTTTGGTCAGATCCTTTAACATTCATACATCCTTTAGCATTCATACATTCCTGCCATTTAGTACTGTTCGTGGCATTTTAATTTTGCTCATTGCAAGTGCTCTGATGTCCTCTACATTCAGACATCGAAGGCCTGACATGAATATTACACGGTCTGTCGTTTGATTACCCTTTCGGTCAGTGCATAATCTTCCAACTTAATCACACTTAGATTCCAGGAATTTACTGCCCCCTACCTAATGAATATTGGTTGTCTGGTTGGCAACATAGACCTGAGAAAAAGGGGTTTATCTAATCTCTGAAACAACCAAGGTATCCTGTATATATTATTTTACAAAAGATTCAGTGTACTTCAACCATCATTACTTCTAGAAATTATTTCACTGCAATAGTTTTGGCTCACAGCTTATTCCTTCAACTGAAAATATGAAGTGGAAGATGTACATGCTTTACATTAAGGAGGAGAAGGTGAGGTCTCTCTGGCGTTTCTGCTGCTTATTTTAGGTACAGCCATGCCTATTTGTTGGGTTTGAGAAGTTTCCTCAGTACATAACCTCATGCTTTAAAGCCTGCTAGATTGCATGCTCCCTCCTCCAATTGTACTGTCACTTCCTGTATTCTTATTTCAGGAAGTTTGTTCTCTTTACTGTCTCATAGGTTATTAAGGTGTGGTTCGATATTGGTAGGCTGCTCAACAGCCAAGATTTCTGTGGCATCTGCTGCAGTAGAATTCCAAGACAATTTGTTCTCCTTACTATCCATAGGTGACTAGCATGTGTTTGGATTTCGGTACGTTGGTCAACAGCCAAGACTTCTGTGGCCTCTAATCGAGTAGTATTCCGATTTTCAGTATAACAGGATACCAATTGTCTCATAAATTTTTGTATTAATGTTTGGTTTTGTACACTATTCCCACAAAGAGCCTCATGAACAACCGTGCTACACATTTTAGATAAGATCGTCCAGAACTGTCTTTCTGACTATACAACAGTGTTGCATATGAAAACATTTTACCTTCACAGATATCTACATTTTCTTTGTTCAATCCCCTTCTGTTCTCTTACCAACATTTGTTTATTGACAGATATATTTGCAATTTAGTTTATACTCAGCAGCTACATGTTTTTGACATTGCCTGCGTAAAGAATATAGTCTAACAGCGACTGATCAGGTGCGTACATGTACGGCGCTTATTTTCCCTTCCGTTTATTCATTACAAGCCCTGGGTTTTCATGGGATTTCTATCAGCAACATCCACTTTGCTGCTTTTCGCTGAACAATGCTTAGAGAATGAACTAGCTGCCAACTTAGCACTGACATGTTTGCCTACTGGGTCTCCTCTTTCATGCAAATGTTCACTGCAACTAAACTGAACTTAGGCCTACAAATTCCATTATTTTACCAAAGAGCAAACTAAAGCTAGGTACTCTTGTAGGGAACCCGTGATTGGCACCATCGACGATGCTCCAACAACTATAATGCAGATTCTGATACGCTGTAGTGGCGGCCATGGTCCATGCAGTGCTACGGCTGCATAGTTTTTAGATGTTCATATGGCCTTTTGTTTGAAAGTTCCATGTCTTCAATCTATGCTTCCAGCACCAAATCAAGTTAATATTTATTTATTTATATATTACAATACAGTCCATGCCCGCGCAACTGCATGGGGTTTTCTGCTAGTTTTCTATATATGCCTTACAGCTTTGTAGATTTGATATATGATTATAGCTCATGTTAGAGTTAAAAGTAAAGGGTTGGAAAACTGAGGGCCTCACATGCATCTAATGTGGGAATAATCCAACTCCTAGAACCCTCGTTTTTTTGGTGCTTCCAAATTGTTAATAGCCCTTGCAATTTAGTTGTCCTGTGATAGTCCCAACCTCTTTGAAGATAGTCAGGCAGGGATTATCTCTCAAAAGCTTTTCATTCTCCACCTATAAACTTCCAGAAGTAATAATACAACCGCTGCAAATGCAGGAATGGAAGGTGCCATGGCCCATAGGCACTCATAGTACCTATGTTCGGATGACTCTGTTCTAAATTTCAAGCAATGTGTTTATGTTGTCTTCCTGGGAGACATCTTTAGCATGTCGATTGGCTGCTCGCTCGCCACGTTGCTCCTCACTGGATTGGCCGCATCACGGCGACACACCGGATATAACGTGTCGCCTCCTCCTCTGGCTCCACGCATGGTACGCCCGCGCCTTGGCCTCACTTTCCTTCTTGCGTTCTCCTCTTCTTTTGCCTACTTGCTTTGTTGGTCCTCTTTATTTACAACTGCAAGATTACCTGTATAATCCCGTGGGTACCTCTTCCAAATTCCTAATTGTGGTTTCAAAGCATGCATATCATACAAAAATTTCTGTGAGTTTGCAAGATTCGCTAATTACTATATTCTGGACTTAGCCTCCTGTAGGGTCAAGATGCTGCTTTTCTTTGTCAAAAAATCTGAAGTGGTTATTGAATGCTCATGATTATAGATAAAGGATTCATGTTGTGAACTTAGCCTCTTGTAGGATTAGCAGAATTCTATAGTTGCCTGGGCTGTGACTACCTGAAAAATGTTCTACAGAGAATTCTAGATGCTCCTTTTCTATGTCAAATAATTCTGAAGTGGTTCTTCAATGCTTATGTATAGATCTAGGATTCATGCATAGGTGGAGGGGGTAGGGAGATGCCTGCAGGAGTCCTTATTTGTAGTTATTGGAGGTAATAGAAAAGGATAATTCATTACGCAATCTTCGGCTAGGGATAGCTAATTTCACACCCTGTTCACTTCAACTTATCAGCCTAGCTTATCAATCATGGTACAATGTTTTTCTCTCACAAGAAATCAGTGGACAATACTTTTCAGCGTATTGTACCTCAAACTAGGCAATGTGCTTCTGTGCTTTGGTAGATGCCTTGTTCAGTTAGTAGTGAACGAGAGTATTAGGTATTGAATGGGAGTAAAGCTGGTTGTACTATATGCATTGTGGTTTTGCCATGCTAATATTACATACTGTTCATGGAGAATTATTGTCAGCCTTTATGATGTGGTGCTCATAGGTATTAGTGATCGATCAGCTTCCAGTATGACCGATGACTTTCTATCTGGATGAAGAATAACCACACAATTAGGTTGTTGGTTCAACCCAAAATTGATTTGATTCTTTCTGTAGGAAGGTCTCTGCTCGTAGTGATGAAGGAGCGCATAGATCTGTCGCGGCCATCTGCTGCTATGCCGCGAGCTGGATGCGCGGAATGGACAGTGGCCCCCAAGCCGAAGGGGATGGCAGCCACATTATCCCCGCCACCTACACCAGCATTCAGTGCCCCGACAGTGCCCACCACCATTGATGTCAACATTGATAGCGCACGGGAGGTGCTCGATAGAATGCTCATAAGGTAAACATCGGGTCCTTTTAGTCTCTATGTTTATGCCATGATCACTGGCTATTTGCTGTGTTCCTGATCTTGTTTCCAGTGCTAGCGGATCCTCTTTGATATAGTCAGTTGCTCGCTGTAATGCATGTGGTGAATGTGAGAATGTCATTCCATCAAAAAAAATGTGAGAATGTCATCTCTATCCTTCTATGGGGGTAGCTGCCAGGCATCTTTGTGCCAGGCATCATATAGTTTCCATCCTGTGTGCTTGTGCCCATGGACCTGTCTGTATACACTATTCTGATCATCTGCTATTCTCGGTATTTATTAGACTATTTGTACATGCCTCTAGAAATAAACTATATTCTATAATTCTTTCATTTGGTTAGTTTGTTTTGATATCATCTGCTATTATTATCTTTTAACTGTGTTTTGTGTTGGCAGGTGACATGGTGGCGTGTTCTGTTGGTGCAAATTTCATTCCATGTATAATTATCGTCACTCTTGGCATGGTATGGATCTAGATGTTATCTAGATATGTTTAACTGGTTGTTTACACTTGATCTCATTTGATGGACGAAAGGGCAGTAGCAAAACTAAAAGGATACCAAAACTCTGAAGAGCCATTGCATTAGGAGATCTCTGTCAGGTTTTAGCTTCAAATGAACAAAATTATTGTGTTTCCTTTTCGGCTCCTATAGTTTTATACTAGCTGTTAGATAACAATCATGGGGAAAAGGAATCTGCAAGGTGCATACAGAGTTTGAATTGTGTGTTTGAGGAGGCTGATGATGTGTGTTTTTCTACAATTAATGTTACTAAAGAAATCCTCCATGGTGGTTGAGATGTGAGTTGTCCTGTTGTGCCACATTTTCTACTTCTACCATCCATGCCTCTTCTCTACCTGTTTGTGTTCATGTCTAAAAAATTGAATAATTATCGGCCATCTACACTTGATTTATTCAGAAGCATATATGATTCTTTTTTTCTCTCTCTGTCTCTTTTAATGCGAAGCACAACAGCTTAGCAAGAGTGGCCTGAAAAACTTTATGGCATATCAAATTGCTAATGTTTTCTATTTACGATTATAAGTTGGATTGAATTTGCTTTTGCTTTGACATCTCTATTGGTTTATTTAGTTAGCTCAAGTGAAAAAAATGGAAAAGCGTCCAAGCAAAAGGATTTAATTTAATATATGAACAGGTAAATGGAAATTGATGAAATGAAACTATGTGCATCATTTCTACGGGTTCATTTAATTAGCTCAATTGCGAAAAAAATCTTTACATATTTGCCAAAACAACTAAACAATAAATCTACACTATTGGTAATCATTTTAATTTTTTACCAATCTCCCCTTGCTATAATCATTGGCACTGATCTTTCTCTCATGTTTGCTTTCTCACTGGACTGTCACCCGTGTGATATTTTCTTGCTTGTTTTTTAGGTGTTGGATCATCCTGTGGAAGGAAGGCGTGGACAAGATGATCCTTCAATGGGCCACTGATTGGCCAGGCTGTCTGCACTGCTACCAATTTCATGGCTTCCAGATTGCAATTAGTTGTTTATAATGCTTCACTATCGTAAGAACTGCCTTGAATTTGAAGTACTTGATGTATTTCCACAGAACAGACAAGGCAGAGCTTTTTCAAAAGTCAGCAATGCTTTTAGGCTTAGATTCCTCACTGTTGCCTCGTTTTTATGTAGAATTGTAGATATATCCTGGTTTTCCAAAGATCTTGATCTAACGCTGATGGTATGTATAAGAAGGATTAAAAATCTAACTGTAACCATTTGTCATGTATAATATAATATATAGTTGAACAGAAGTATGGTGGCTCATAATTTGTGTATCTATTGATGTGATATCCTTTATTTTATTTATTGATGGTAATAATGGTGGTGATAATAATACCTATGTATAGTATCTTAGCCATATGTGTCAGTTAGATGGGTATTTGGCCTCAAATCATTGTAGGGCGCCTGATGTTCCAGTGCATCTACTATACTTATGTCGTGCTATTTCACATTACATTTCAAGGTGCGGCCACTTGCCATCGCGCGCAATGGCGCGCACAACATACTAGTATATATAGTTAAACCGGAGCCAAGCTCCGGCGGTAGAGATGGCCACGTCGCAAGTCATCAGCCGCCATTGGATCTCGAACGGCTCCAATCAATCTAAAACTTGCTTTCGTGTGTACTGTTTATATACTGTTCATCTGTGTACACTGTTCACGCATCTTTGCTACGCGTACACGAGAAACGTACACAGATGATTAAAATAAGCCCTTTTCTTTCTAGAAAATTTCCAGAAAATTCATAAATAAACTAAAACCAATTAAAACATAACTAAATATTTTTCGCCTCTTCTTCATCATCCAAAAAAATCTAAAATAATTTCTAAATTCCTATCGTTCGTCTTTTGTCGATAAATTTAGGAAGTTTATATCTTATCCATCCTAGCTCGAAACTCGTAATTCTTCCACCTAAAAAATCTAAAATAAAACCGTACATATTGAAATCCTTTTTGATAATTTCTGGTGATTTTCACAAATACAAATAGCCCTTCTCATTTAACATTACAAAATTCATACAAAATTTGTTTTAGTTCAGGAAAATATGATTACTTCATTCCTTCATGGAAAAAGAAGCAACGAATAGGTCGTAGCAATCTATAGTAGCAAAATCCCCAAAATATTACATCATTCCTTCATGAAAAAAGAAGCAACGAATAGGTCGTGGCAACATAAACGAATGACCAACCTGGCTCAAAATGGTAGGCACTTCACGCACCCGCTTTACGATCGTAAAAAAAATGATTCAACTACACATAACAGCTGTCCTTTGTCGACGACAATAAACTCTATAATGGGTAACCCCGTCACCCTCGTTTCAGCACCAGGTTGCTAATTGATATATTTGCACAATGCTACTTATCCTCAAAAGGCAAAAGATTAATCAACAATTGATCCAGCTTCTACATAACTGGTTCCACCCCACGCAGCCGCGCGGCAACAACTAGAGCCAAGCCCTAGTAGATGGAGATGGCCACGTCGCCTGTAAATCATCAGCCATTGGATCTCGATCGGACGGCTCCAATCAATGTAAAAATCTCTTTCGTGTGTACTGTTCATATACTGTTTATCTGTTGTGTACAGCATCTTTGCTACGCGTACACGAAACGTACCCAAAAGATTAAAATAAGCCATTTTCCTTTCTAGAGAACTTTCAGAAAATTCATAAATATACTAAAACCAATCTAGAATATAACTAAATATTTTTCGCCTCTTCTTCATCATTCAAAAAACTCCAAAATAATTTCTAAATTTACGTCGTTCGCCTTTTGTTGATAAATTTAGAAAGTTTATATCTTATCCATCCTAGCTCCGAAACCCGTAATTCTTCTACCCAAAAAAATCTAAAATAAAACCCTACATATTGAAATCCTTTTTGATAATTTACGGTGATTTCCACAAATACAAATAGCCCTTCTCATTTAACATTACAAAATTCATACAAAATTTGTTTTAGTTCGGGAAAATATGATTACTTCATTCCTTCATGGAAAAAGAAGCAATGAATAGGTCGTGGCAATCTATAGTAGCCAAATCCCCAAATTATTACATCATTCCTTCATGAAAAAAGAAGCAATGAATAGGTCGTGGCAATATAAACGGATGACCAAACTGGCTCAAAATAGTAGGCACTCCACGCACCCGGTTTATTATCGTAAAAAAAATGATTCAACTACACATAACAGCTGTACTTTGTCGACGGCAATAAACTCTATAATGGGTAACCCCTTCACTCTCATTTCGGCACCACGTTGCTAATTGATATATTTGCACAATAACATCCGTTGTTGTATGCTACTTATCCTCAAAAGGTAAAAGATTAATCAACAATTGATCCAGCTTCTACATAACTGGTTCCACCCCACGCAGCCGAGCCGCAATGAACTTGGTAAATTGCATCCACTCATGTCTCATGCAACTAACCAAATAAGACCTCAGTATCTTTTGCATCTGTTCATGCAGTTTCACCAACTAAGCTGCTTCCCTCATGCAGGATATACGATGTGGGTCTACAAAACTCCATTCGAGCAACCAAACAAGAGTTGTGCACGCTACAACCCGACCTGGCACAAGTAGACAAAGCATGAAGAGCGGCGCCGTTCGTTGGTTCCGAGGGTCACGGCCAGGACGCGGCGGCGCCCCGGCGAGCACTGGGCCGCGCAGGCAGCTCTTGTCGATCACGGTTGGTTGTGCTTGCGTTTTTTTTTTTTTTTTTTTTTTTTTTTTTTTTTTTTTTTTTGAGGACAAACCATATTTTTATTCATGGATCTGATCATAAGAGTTACAAATGCCTGAAGGCGGATCTAACAGCCAGACATGCCTGCCTGTATCAGAAGAAATCAAACTCCTAACTAGAGTATGAGCATCAACATTGGAATTCCTATTCTCGTGGACAAATTGGACATGAGGAAAATCCTGAGCCCGCTCTTTAATCTCCTTCACAATTTGGCCATAGGGACCCATATCTGCTCCTGCTACACTTCTAATAGCATTGGCACAATCAGATGCCACCCGGAATGAGGTCAACATGAGGTCGGACGCCAAGTCAAGACCTTCTCTGTAGGCCATTACCTCAGCTATTTCTGGTTCAGTGACTCCTTTAAGGACCACTCCTGATGCTCCCATAAACTTACCACCCTGGTCTCGGGCTATGGCTGCCACCGATGCCCTTCTGAAGTTCTTTGAGATAGCTGCGTCTACGTTCACTTTCATACAGCCTACGGGTGGCGGCAACCACCGAGGATGTTGAGTCTAAACCTTTGACTTTTTTACTTGAGTCGGCTTCAATTCTTTTAGTTCAGCAATGTATTTGTTAACAAAGCTATGTGTCGATAGCGGGCTTTGGAAAATATTTTCATAGATCGCCTTTCTTCTTGCATACCAAATTGCCCATATAGTTACCAATACCGAATAAGATCAGCGTGGGACAATGTTTCAATTAGATTCGTCAACCAACCTCTTGGATTCTCCTCCTTCATCTCGCTGAGATGTTCCACTATATCCTCGCTTTCTAGCGCCCATACACACCTCGCCATATTACAATCCAGTAGGGAATGTTTCCATGAATCAGGGGCTCCACATAAAGTACACTGACTATGATCAGCCATATTCCTACGATGAAGAACATCCGCCGATGGCAAAGAGTGCTTTGCAAGTCGCCAAATAAAAATTCGTACCTTTGAAGGCACCATGACCTGCCATAATGATGACCATTCCTTCTCTTCTTCTCTTCTATTAGATGTTGTTGCATTTTCTGACAACGCACGACGCATAATCAACATTCGATATGCGGATCTCACAGTGAAAACTCCCTTCTTGTCATGATGCCATGCCCAGAAGTCCGGTTGATTCCGATGACACAGAGGGATATTAAGAATCACATCAATATCAGCTTGCGCGAAAAATTCCTGTAGCTTACTTTGATCCCAAGTTGCCGATGTACTGTCAATTAGCTCGCTCACAAGCTGTGGTGGATGCGGAGTTGCGCTATGTACTGGCCGTCGCATACCATCAGTCGGTAGCCAGTCCATATTCCAAATTGATGTAGTGGCACCTGTGCCGATTCTCCTGATCAGACCAAGCCGAAGCACTTCCCTGCCATCCAAAATTGATCGCCATATTTTTGAGGGGGCAGATCCAGGATTAGCCTCCAGAAAATCACAAGTTGTCGATCACGGTTGGTTGTGCTTGAGTGGCTGCGGCGGGAGGCTGTTGGGCCTTTGATTGCCCACGTAGAGGCAAGCCATCTCTTAATGGGCTGGGCTCAACAGCGTTATATGACGGAAACATAGGCCTGAGATTTCGTCCGGAAATAAAGCTGGGCCTTAGCTGCATGATCTGAGGCAGCTGGGCTGACGGTGAGTCGGCTCGGCCAGATATGATTCGCTTCATTGTCTCGATCTCAGGGCAGGTACATTGGTGTCGTCTTATAACCAGTCTCATAGGGTGCCACGTAATTTAAGACGACTTAATGTATTCTTTATTGCGATGGTTGTCTTTTTAAGTTGTCTTATAGCAATTCACAATTTCTTAATTTATGGAGAGAGTAAAAATAGGATTGTGAGGTGCGTAATGCGACAACAATAACTCATACTGATGGTAAAATAGTTGTCTCATAGTCCCCAAATTTTAGCTTATAAGGTGGTTGTTTCACGAAACAACTACCTCATTCTCTCTCACCTCTCTCTTTCCTCCACATCATCAAAAATTCTACGTGGCAATGCATGAGACGACGTATGAGACCGCTTATGTGTAGCAATGTACCTGCCCTCAGGGCTGCGACTGCGATGCTTCTGCTTCTGCTTTGCCGCCCCTAGTCGCCGGAATCTCGGAATCTTCGGGTCCCAATGTTCGGACGCCAATCTTAGCTTCCGACTGGTCGTCGGAAGCCAGTCGCGCATTGACCACCCTCCCTCCTACTGCTACTGCACGGCTTGAATTCGGCCCATGCGCCCGTCCGGTACTCAGGAGTCCGCTCCGTGGCGTTCTTTTTCTCGCTAGCTCCATCGCTCGGAAGCGCCGGACGGAGGAATACTGCGACTTCCGTCTTCACGGTGGTTTTTTTTTTCTTTCTAGCATTTCTTTTTTTCTGTAATTTTCATTCTTCCTTTTATTTTCTTTATCTTTATTTGATTTTCCTATTATTTTTATTTTTTTCGGTGGTCTTGTATTATTCGTTTTGTATCCTTTTTCAATTTTTATTTCTTTTCTTTTTTCTTTCTGTTCATTGATTTATTTTTTCTTTTCCTTATTCTTTTTTTCATTCTTATTATTTTCCTTATTCTTTTACTATCTTTATGAAATTTATTTCATGGTGTTATGGGATGTTCCATGGTGTGGTATGGGAAGTTCCACGATGTATTAACAGATGTTCCACGATGTGTTATGGGATGTTCCGCGGTGTATTATGAGATGTTCCATGGTGTGTCATGGGATGTTTCCAATGGTGTGTTATGGCATGATGTATTATGAAATGTTCCACAATGTATTATAGAATGTTCCATGGTGTATTATGGGATGTTCTACGATGTATTATGGGATGTTCTACGATATATAGTACCCTAGGAGGCTGAGATATTATGTGGTACATTTTTTGTTATTCCAGTAGAAAAAGGCAAACATGATATTAATGAACAAAGAAACAAAGAAAAATAAAAAACTCACGTATAACTGTGGTATGAAAGAAAAATATACCACATAAAAAAAGGAAATCAATATTTTCTTTCCTAAATATACCCAAGTGGAATCACATTTGAAGGATTTTATTTCAGAACTATCGCAAACATCTCCAAAGTGTAGTGGAAGAGTCTGGTGCCTTGGAAAAAATAGGTCCAGCGTTCAAGTCCTTGGGTGTTGACGGGAATAAAGACCGGTTTTTGGTACACTCGGAGATCCGTCAACGTCCTCGATAGAAGGAAGATAAGCATCACATGAGCATATTTATCACTAATAAAGTTCCACTTGTACTCTTAGCTTGTGAAATGCGGGAAAACCGGAAACAGCCCCGTGAGACCAAAACCCAGGTCTTCGACTCGATTCGGGTCTCACCGGGATCCGACCACCAAGCGGGTCCACGAACTCTACGGGAGAACCCGATTCGGATCCAAATGTACCACATCAACATTCCACCTGATTGGTACAATGGAACAAGGATCCACATAGAAGCAAGCAAGATATCAAGTGAACCCAACTTCGGACAAGACTACACGTGACAAGCCAGGACAACACCAGGAAGCTGCCACGTGGACCAGGGGTCCAATGCCAGGTCGGCCGACCTGCCTTTGGTGCGGGACACCTTGGCATTGCACCCACCGCCACTGGACCTTCTAGAAGGCCGGTGGGACCCTTTGTCGGCCAACCATGGGTCGGCCGACTGCGAGTGGGCCCCACTTGGGGTCGGTTCGCTTCCACCGCCTTCCATGACTCCCACGTGTCCCCGACCGAGAGTCCATTCAAGTCGGTTTAAGGTCGGTTTGATCCAATGGCGCATGGCGGAGAGCACACGGATCGGCGACGTGGCGCGGAGTAACCCCTACTCCACCTCCACTATAAATACCCCTAGTCTCTCATTGTAAAGTGTCCCCAAGTAGTTCACATTAGTGTTCTCAAGCTCAAAGCTCTCTTGAGAGATCAAGAGTAGTGTAGTCTAGTCTAGAGCGGGAGTTAGAGTCGAAGTCGAGCGAAGCTCGGATCTCGAGTCGTCTTACGGAGAATGCGGGTATAGCTCTTGTACCTTTACTTTCGAAGTACTTTTCTTATATTAATATAGTCTTGCTTTACTTTTTATGAAGTCTTTACTTTGAGTACTTTACTTTCGTATTTACTTAGTGCACTGCTATACTAGTGTAGTAGTGTTGTGTCTTAGTCTCATTAGTGTAGAGTCTAAACTAGTTAGTGTCTAGATCCTTTGTGTGTGTTTCACTACCAACTGGGGCCGAGGTTACTTACGTGGTAGCCGGAGTCTTAAGACTAGATTAGGCGAGGTGCTTAGGCTAGTGCTTAATAGTGGATGCACCCTATCGTTGATTGGTAATTCCATTCATTCTTGAGTGGTAAATCCATTCACTGTCCAACGTAATATAGCGCGGGCGGTTGTGACGAAACGCGGCCTTTCGGTTATATCTATTTGCGTTAGGGGTAGGTTTGTAGGGCTCCCATTAAAGTCATAGGTCCATTGGAATAGGAGTTAGTCCCTCGGGAGACGCTACCCTCCTATTTGTCGGCTCGATCTCCCCTATCACATCGATGGTCTAGGCATTAGTTTAGTTAAGTCGTTACACTAGTTAGATTAGAACACAGAAGTATAGTTAGAAACATAGGAGTCCTTACTCACTCGTTGTCCTCCCACCTAGCTAGCTACCTACTAGTTACCCTTAGTTTATCACTCATATCAACACTCACACCCTTTATCAATATCAATAGCTTAGATTGAGTAGAACCACCACGGATTTCCATCACACATTTGCTAGAGAGTCTTAATCCGCTCCCGTGAGCGAACTACAAATTCGACACCCGAATACTCACTGGTTGAAGTGCTACGTCGGTACACTGTACGCTTGCGTAGTTACCCTTTGGTTAGTCCTATGTTGTCACTAGAGTCTAGCTTAGCTTAGCATTCTTAGGTTCTTAGGAAGAGGAATTGTGACACCCTCTCTCCGGTAGTAGTTCGGGTTTGCGTAGGCTTAGCTACCAGGACGGTCGCATTTACTTAATTCTAGTGATTGCGCTAAGATCGCTAACAAGCATTTCTTGAGCGTTGCGGGGAACTAGAATCCTTACCCAAATCCGTACAACGTAATATTAACCAATAAGCATTTTGGCGCGTTGCCGGGGAAGCGCCGTATTAATATTTTCTAGCAAATTGGAATCCGTGGTCTACTCTTAATTTAAGTATTCGGTAGTGTTAGGGGCTTACCCTTCACTTGTCTTGTTTTTGTTATTATCCTTTTCTAGAGAGTGCATGAGCGGTTTCACTCTGCCGTCGAACTACGTCGAAGACCCTGAGAAGTTGCTGATGAGAGCTAGACGCAGTCTAGTCCCTCCTCAGAGAATCATCTCGAGCACGAACGGTCGAGCACGAACCGTTCGTGGAAGAAAGTCCCCCACCAGTTGTTGAGGCAGTCATGGCTCAAAAGACCATCGTTGAGTTCTCGTCGCCGTCAGCCGAATTTGTCGCTACGGGTCCGAACGTGAACTTGGGCGATGCGACTTTTGAACTCAAGTCTGCACTGATCAACATGGTGCAAGCAAATCAGTTCTATGGAAAGCCACATGAGGATGCCAATGCCCACCTCCAACACTTTCTGGAGGTGTGCAACACCTTCACGGTCAAGAACATCACTGCAGATGCCGTTCGCCTTCGTCTTTTCCCATTCTCATTGTTGGGAAAGGCAAAGCAATGGTTCTACAGCAACAAGACCGAGGTGAACACTTGGGACAAATGTGCCAACGCATTTCTCAAGAAGTTCTTTCCTACGGGCAAGACCAGTTTCCTGCACGGGAAGATTTCAAGCTTCCAACAAAAGTCCGACGAGACGTTTCCCGAAGCATGGGAACATCTCAATGAGTACATTCAAGCCTGTCCCCACCACGGATAGACGAATGGCTCATTATTCAAGGTTTCTACCATGGGCCGATCGGCGTAGCCCGAGTCACCTTGATGCTTCCGCCTGGAGGGGCATTCCCGCAACACAATGTCGTGGATGCCAAAGAGCTCATCGAGAAGATGGTGGTCAACCAAGGATGGAACGAAGAGCGCCTTCGGCCCAAGAAAACAGTGTCCACGCCCTTAGCGAGGTGGACATGCTCTCGCAAAGATGGACCTCCCGATGAAGAAGATAGAGGGATCATCCTCTAACAAGGAAGTGGAGGCCATCCAGACTCTCCCGCCGCTATCCGTGCCTGTGGGTACCGACCCATGGTGCGAGGTTTGCGGAGAGGGAGGACCATTCGGGCAACAACCGCCCCATGACTCGGGAGGAGGTGAACTTCGTCAACAACAACAACCACTTCAACAACGGGAATCGGCCCCAACAACAAAGAATGGAGTTCACGCCCTTCTACCAAGGCCAAGGTATGGGTTACAATAATTCCGGTAATTCTTACCATAATAATTCCGTAATTCTTTCAATAACCAACCTTCCTTGAAAGAACTTGTCTTTGGTCAAATTAAAATTAATGATGGTCTTAATAAAAGAATGTTGGCTAATGACAAGATATTAGAAAGTCTTAGTGAGGAAATGGATAGCTTTAACTCGCTATGAAAAATCAATTGAGCTTTAATAAAATGTTAGAAAACCAAGTTAGCTCAACTAGCAAAGAAATGTCCCTACTTATGAGCAAGGTAAGATTCCGGCAAAGCCCGAGGACCCTATTGAGGGCGTCGGGTTGGTAACCACGAGGTTCGGGTGGCCTCATTCTCGTCCGTTCGGGTAACGGTGGATTCACCGTTCGTCCCGAAGAAGGGAGATCCCGGCCGCGATGATCACTTGCCAGATCGGACCACGATCTTCGACAACGCTTTCGCAACCTTGGATCTCGGTGTTAACATCATGTCCAAGGTCACCTATGATAATGCTAGGGAGCCCATTGCACCCTACATATGTGCGTTTGCGAGATGGCGGACCAAACCATCCGGTTTCCCGAGGGTTGGCACGGGATATCTTACTCGAGTTAAAGATGAGTATATCCCTGTCGACTTCCCGGTACTTGGATATGGGAGCCAACGTCGAAGTACCGCGCATCCTCGGGACGACCATTCCCGAACACGGTGGACGCCACCATCTACATGGGGACCGCGCGATCCATATGCGGTTCAAAGGATGGAGGGTAAGAGTGCCTTTCAATGGTTTTAAAGCTAACATACAGGCACAAGCACCCCAGAAGCCGCGTCGCCAACACCGTCGAAGGAAGAACACTAAGACCGCGAAGTCGGCCAAGAAGGCCGAAGCAAAAGAAGAACCCGCCAAACCAAAAGCCAAAGTCCTGCAAGAATGGCGGAAGAAGGAGACACCCTCACGGTTCCCATCTCCGGGACCGACCGAGGTGTCCACCGAATGAACCCGACAGAGAGGTCTGCTCTATGGACCTAAAACACGAGCCCTCCGCCGACGTGTATGTCGTAGTTATCTTATGTTTATTTTCATGCATTTCAATTCTGCATTTTCCCTTTCCAATTGCATGTTTACTTTCACAATTGCACTTTTCATTTTCAATAAAATAAAGCTAGATATAGGTAATAAAACTTAAGAAGAGTGTTTAGAGAAAAGTTGAGCTGGTGGGGCCACCAAAGCCGGTCGACCGACCCGACCTTTGGGGTCCACCACCTCTCTTCACTACGGCTAGAAGCGAGGATCCATGGAAGTGCACCGGGTGCCCAGGGCTCTACAAGCCCGTGTCGGCCGACTTTGGACTCGGTCCCACCAGCACCCACCGCCACCCACCGCCGACACACTCGGATCCTATGCCCATCCCACTAGCCGTCGAAAGAGATGGTCCAATGCTCATGACTTTAGCTTAGGATGCTACTTTAAGCATGAGAATGCTTTAGGGAATATCCCAACACTAAAGCAAGCATAGGGAACAGCATGGCATGCCTAGAGACAACCTTTATTCTTGTCTTCACTTTTGCCCCTTTTTCTTTTCTCTTTCACGAAACACTAGACATAGGAATCCGAATCAACCAGCAGGAATCTAGGACCAGGACCACCACCACCTTTATCAGACAACCGGACAAAACATGTCCAAAGTGGTGGGGTGCAGAAAACCTGGTTGGCCGACCAAGGTTTGGTCCCAATTTCCTGACTTTTTGCAAACACAAGGCAAGATTCCTTGTCTAAAGTGAGACACAAGTGCACACGGCCCTAGGGGGTGGTGGTCGGCCGACCGCCCTATGGCCGGGGTTGGCCTTGCCCTTTCAACCCTATAAATACCACCCCAATGTGAGCTCAATCCCACACCACAACTAGCAGAATCATCTCGAGCTCACTTGGCCTTCTCTTCTCTCTTAGTGTTTCAAGCCTTCTCAAGTTTAGTGTAGTAGTAGTTATAAACCCAAAAAAAATCCAAAAACATTTCCCTTTTCTCTCCTAGTAGTGTAGTAGAAAGCTTGGTCTTGTTTGCCCACTAGCGTAGTTAGGATGAAGAACCTCTTCCGAAAGTCTAGCAAAAAGAAGGGCGAAGGCTCGTCCTCGAGCTCTCGCCAATCCGAAGGTAGGAGTCATGAGAGGGAGGAGGAAGAACAAGTGCACCAACTTGTTCCCTGCCATCATGCCCGGCAGGATGATGGAGCCTATTAG
Organism: Themeda triandra; assembly: GCA_018135685.1. Classification (NCBI taxonomy): domain Eukaryota; kingdom Viridiplantae; phylum Streptophyta; class Magnoliopsida; order Poales; family Poaceae; genus Themeda; species Themeda triandra. The sequence goes on from JAENPR010000793.1 coordinate 244,667, forward strand.
CAACCTCATGGTCACCTATGAGGAGTTAGGAAAGCTCTATACTCTTCGCACTTGCGGTTTCCAAGACTCCTGTCTTCGGCCAAGAACTCCTCGACAAAACAGTATGAGCACGAGACTTTGCCATAGTCTTTAATACCATTGGTTGGTCATCATTTTGGCAAATTCTCGAACGTGGCATAGAGTTACTCACCCAAGAATTCCTTTGTTCACTTAAATCAAATGCTTTGGGTGTTAGCTTTCGCATGTTTAATAATGACTATGACCTGTCTTGGAATGAGTTGAGTGTTGGTCTAGGCTTTGATCATGATTGCATACTAGATGAAGAGGTTGCGTTAGCAAATTTTAACTTTGTGTCTTTTGGAAATCAATTGCCGCATCCAATGACTGGTCCAATCCTAAACCTAAGCAAATTCATAATCCAACTTTGAGGTTTATGTTCTATTGGATCGCAATCACTCTGTTTTCTAGGGCTGATTTATCACGATAGGTCTTAAAGAGATGCGCTCATGTATGTCATGGCCAATAAAATCAAGTTTGCCCTCGTTAGAATGCTAGTACACTTTTGGGAAAACTCGTTGTTCAAGATACACCCATAGGTTCTACTTCATTCATAACTAGAATTGCTGAATCTTTGGGTTTGCTTGAGGGGAATGTCTATGAGTTTATGCCTAAAGAGAGACCGATTATTCTTGAAGAAACATTTTTATGTACTAGTCTAATTAAAAGAGGTCCAAGAGGAATGCTTAAGATGACATATGGGACTGATACAGTCGAGATCCTCACCCTAATGAGGGACTTTGGCTGTATAATGTCTCAACACTAACCCCGGGATGTAAGAGGAAGACCTTGTCCCGCCGCGAGGACGGACGGAGAATGACAAGAGCACAAGCCCGTGCCGCTCAGAGCAAGCTGGTCCCTCTCATCTGCTGCACCCAATGAGGAAGAGGAGGTGAGCTCTTCCCACATGAAAGCACCTCCTCATTCCGGGACACCTTCCGGGCACACACTCCTCGCCCTCGCAGAGGAGGCGTCGCCCGCCGACCGAGATCGAAGCACTCACCCGGAAGTAGGGAACCTCCACATCGAGAATCAAGCCACGTTGCAGCTCATGCAACGGAACTTGGAAATGGTCCAAGGCGTCATCACGGAGGACGAGTACCGCCGGGATCGATGGAACGCATGGTTCTCTGTGTGAGCAAGAGACAAGCTTGGGGGAGATCCTCTCCCCCACCGAGGTAAGTTCATCTAAGGTATGTTTCCAATCCTTCTCATTTAATTTTTGTCTTATTGCATTTTAATTATTGTTTTCTCGCATTTAAAAAATCTAAAAAATTCAAAAACCCAAAATTATTTATTTGCTTTATTTCTCTTCTTGTATATATGCTTCATGTGTGCTAGTCTTCCTATGGAAATGATGATGAAATTGCTAGTTAATGTTTTTCTAGTGCTTGTTTACAACTTAGCACTTCTCTAAGTCTAGATTATTTGGCACCTTTAACCATCATGAACTTGATCACTTAGTGGGTTGCAAGTGCTAATACAAAGTCTAAGTTGTTGTGGGATATGAGATAGTTAAGATAGGAGCTCTACTCTATTGTTCTAAGCACGCATGATTGCCAGAGATTTCCTTTTAAAATGAATGAAAAACTTAATTATTCCTCAATGGTGTTGAAATTCCTACCACGGCCATACATATACCTTGATATATCCATAAGCCTTCTACATAAGCTACTTGCTTGCATTGAGTTTGGTTAAGACTTGTAGAACCTTTATTAGAGATTTGTAGTGGCCCTAAGATCAAGATCCATACATCACCAAATATGCTGCTTCTGATCCAGAAGTACGCAACCATGCTGCTCCTATCCTGGGAGTACGCATCTTACTGCCATTATTTATGCTACTCCTACCTTAGGAGTATGCATCTCACCATCCATCATTTATGCTACTCCTACCCTGGGAGTACGCATCTCACCATCCATCATTTATGCTACTCCTACCCTGGGGGTACGCATCTCACCATCATTATTATGCCACTCCTACACTGGGAGCACGCATTATCATCCATACCACCATTCCTGTGCTGCTTCTACACTGGAAGTACGCACCTACACCATTTATCCTATGGGTTGCTCCATGCTCCATAGTTAGAGATTCTCTCTCAAGTTTTATTTGTAGGTGAGACACATCCCATAAAGGCTAGGCATCTATTGAAAAAAAAGAGCTAGCCTTGTCTCAATAGAAGTAGAAAGAGAGATAGCATAAAATAAAGGAGCAACCTCATCCACCATACATCCACTTTTCCCTCATTACTTTATCACCCATCACATTCATCCATTCCATTTTACATCTTGATCTAAGGGGTATGATAAAACTCTGCTGTGGTCCAAGACTTTAATTTTTCTTAACTAAGACAACATATGCCTTGCAAGTACGCTATTCCTGGACATACCTACTTAAGCCCCACATAAAGTCTTATTAGAGATAGGATGTCTTTGAAAGGCAAACACATGATGTGCCTTAGTGAGAATTCATACACCACTTGAGTGACTTGAGAGAAACCATTTGAGGAACATTAAGACTTCTTTGGAAAAAACTTATCAAAAACCTCTGGCATGAAACTTACTAAAAGAATGAGAAAGGTAGATGCTCTATTCAAAACTGTTCTGTCTTCCAACATCCCAAGACTGAGTTAATGCCATAAGCCCCATGGGTGCTAGAGTAATATGGGTGTGTTAACATTGCTAAATTTCCATTCAAAGAGAAGTTCTTTGTTATACACTTAGTACTATTGAGATGTTGACTTAGTAATAATACCTGATCCAATCGAACCAAGTTTTGATCGTTCGCTCGGGACGAGCAATGGTTAAGCTTGGGGGATCTTGTTGACGGGAATAAAGACCAGTTTTGGTACACTCAGAGATCCGTCAACAGTCCTCGATAGAAGGAAGATAAACATCATATGAGCATATTTATCACTAATAAAGTTCCACTTGTACTCTTAGTTTGTGAAATGCGAAAAAGCGGAAACAGACCCCTGTGAGACCAAAACCCAGTCTTCGACGATTCCCGTCTCACCGGGATCGACCACCAAGCGGGTCCCCGAACTCTACAGAGAACCGATCCTCGGATTCAAATGTACCACACATCAACATTCCACACGATTGGTACAATGGAACAAGGATCCACATAGAAGCAAGCAAGATATCAAGTGAACCCAATTTCGGACAAGACTACACGTGACAAGCCGGGACAGCACCCGAGAAAGCCGCCACGTGGACCGGGGTCCAATGCCGGGTCGCCGACCCGCTTTGGTGGCGGGACACCTTGGCATTGCACCCACCGCCACCCGGACCTTCTAGAAGGCCGGTGGGACCCCTGTCGACCAACCATAGGTCGGCCGACTGCAGTGGGCCCACTTGGGGTCGGTTCGCTTCCACCGCCTTCTTGCATGACTCCCACGTGTCCCGCACCGAGAGACGTCCATTCAAGTCGGTTGAAGGTCGGTTTGATCCAACGGCGCATGGCGGAGAGCACACGGATCGCTGACGTGGCGCTGGAGTAACCCCTACTCCACCTCCACTATAAATACCCCCCTAGTCTCTCATTGTAAAGTGTCCCCAAGTAGTTCACATTAGTGTTCTCAAGCTCAAGCTCTCTTGGGAGATCAAGAGTAGTGTAGTCTAGTCTAGAGTGGGAGTTAGAGTCGAGTCGAGCGAAGCTCAGGTCTCCGGAGTCGTCTTCTGGAGAATCTGGTATAGCTCTTGTACCTTTACTTTCGAAGTACTTTTCTTGTATTAATATAGTTTTGCTTTACTTTATTAACTCTTTACTTTGAGTACTTTACTTTCAGTATTTACTTAGTGCACTGCTATACTAGTGTAGTAGTGTTGTGTCTTAGTCTCATTAGTGTAGAGTCTAAACTAGTTAGTGTCTAGATCCTTTGTGTGTGTTTCACTACCAACTGGGGTCGAGGTTACTTACGTGGTAGCTGAAGTCTTAAGACTAGATTAGGCGAGGTGCTTAGGCTAGTGCTTAACAGTGGATGCACCCTATCGTTGATTGGTAATTCCATTCATTCTTGAGTGCTAAATCCATTCACTGTCCAACGTAATATAGCGCGGGCGGTTGTGACAGAACGCAGCCTTTCAGTTATATCTATTTGCGTTAGGGGTAGGCTGTAGGGCTCCCATTAAAGTCATAGGTCCGCTGGAATAGGAGTTAGTCCCTCGGGAGACGCTACCCTCCTATTTGTCAGCCGATCTCCCCTATCACATCGATGGTCTAGGCATTAGTTTAGTTAAGTCGTTACACTAGTTAGATTAGAACAAAGAAGTATAGTTAGAAACATAGGAGTCCTTACTCACTCGTTGTCCTCCCACCTAGCTAGCTACCTACTAGTTACCCTTAGTTTATCACTCATATCAACACTCACACCCTTTATCAATATCAATAGCTTAGATTGAGTAGAACCACCACGGATTTCCATCACACATTTGCTAGAGAGTTTTAATCCGCTTCCCGTGAGCGAACTACAAATTCGACACCGGAATACTCACCTGGTTGAAGTGCTACATCGGTATCTGTACGCTTGCAGAGTTACCCTTTGGTTAGTCCTACGTTGTCACTAGAGTCTAGCTTAGCTTAGCATTCTTAGGCTGTTGCCGGAAGAGGAATTGTGACACCCTCTCTGCGGTAGTCGTTCGGGTTTGCGGTAGGCTTAGCTACCGGACGCCGTCGCATTTACTTAATTCTAGTGATTGCGCTAAGATCTCGCTAACAAGCATTTCTTGAGCCGTTGTCGGGAAACTAGAATCCTTACCCAAATCCAGTACAATGTAATATTAACTAACATTGGGGAAGCTCGTTTTACTCATTTCTCCTTTATATATGTGCATTTACGTGGTAAATCTCATTCACGTGGTCCGAACCTTGGAGGGAACGTCTGCAGGCAGGAAGCGCGCGAGCGGACCGGCTGGCCCAATCATCGGCCCACTTCCGTGCGAGCATAGCGCGACGCGGAAATACAAAGGGTGGTCGGACGATGACTGGGTGCCACCCTGGTCGACAAGGACGGTAGCACTGCCCACGGACCTGAGCAGCGCGCCGATAGCTCTCTTCACTAGAGAATTTTTCTTGGGCCTTTTTATTTGTTGTTGTGGCCCATTAGAAATAATACGTTTTTCTTTTCTTTCCAAGCGCTAGACGGAACATGCCACATGCATTGGTGTCCGTTCTCTCCGCCGGTCAATTGTTTTTTTCTTCTTTTCTTTTATTCTTTCCTTTCCTTTTTTATGTTTTCTATCTGGTTCTTCTTTTCTTCCGTGCTTCTATTTGTTTTTCTCTTTCTTTTCTTTTTCTTTTCTATGGTTTTCATTCTTCTTTTCATTTTTTCGATGATCATTATTCTTCTTCTCATGTTCTTTATCGTTTTTCTTTCTTTACTCTTTTATTTTAATTATTTTTTCCTTTATTTATTTTTAAATTTCTTTTTAGTCTTTCTTTTATTCTATGTTTCTTTCTCTTTTCTTTTCTACTTTCTATAGATTTTTCTTATTTTTATTTCTTTTTGAATTCTTACTTTTATCATTTTTATTCCATTCTAATTATTTTTTCCTTTTTATCATTATTATGTTTTTAGTTTTGGTATTTTATGAGATAATATGATATTCGTGTAGTACATATTTATGATGCTACTATGTACTTTCATTTATTCACTCTGTCAATGAAATGTTCCAAGTAGTATTCTAAGATGTTTCATGTTGTATTATGAGATGTTCCACTATATATCTTTGATTATTCACATAGTACACATGAGATGTTTTGTGGTATATTCTTGGATGTTCGATCATTATCCACGTAAAGTTTTTTTTTTTTACTTTGCTCTATTACGTGGTTTCTCCATTTTATTATTTTTGTGTTTCCCTTATGTTTTGTTCTTTTATTATTTTTATCCATTTTGTTTTTTATATATTTCATGGCATTTGTTATTAATTTTTAATTTACAATTTTCTTCTTTTATTTTGCTCTAGTTAATTATTTGAACTATTTGTTTTCATTTTTGTGTTTTATGTTTTTATTTCCTATATCTTAATATACATGTGATATTCAAGTAGTGTACATGTGATGTTCTATAGTGTATTTTTAAATGTTCATATAATATAAATGGGTTGTTCTACTATTATCTTTGAGTATTCATATAATTACTCATAAGATGTTATTTATTTTATTTAAGGTTGTTCAAGTAGTATTCGTATGATGTTCTCTTTATTTTTGATTTTTATTAATTTTGCTTCCTCTTACGTTTTGTTTTGTGTTTTATTATTTTTATATTTAACTTATTTGTTTGTTCTCTTCTCTAGTTCACTATAATTAATTATTTTAATTATGTTATTTCTTTCATTTTTCATGTTTTGCTTTCTTATTATGTGTATTCCTGATTATACATATGATGTTTGGGTAGTCTACATGTGATATTCTTCGCTGTATTTTGAGATGTTTGCATAGCATAAATGTGATGTTCGACGATTATCTTTAAATATTCACATATTACCCATGAGATGTTTTAGGGTATATTTTAGGTTGTTCAAGTAGTATTGACGTGTTGTTCTCTTTATTTTTCCTCGTTTTATGTGGATTTTTTCTTTCAATTATTGTTGTTTTCCCTTATGTATTGTTCTATCTTTTATTATTTTTTTCTAGTTTTGTTATGTTATGTTATTTATCTATTTCTATATATTTCATAGATTTTGTCATCCATATTTTCCTCTATTTTGACAGATATTGTAATACCATTCATATGAACCTAGATTTTTATCCTAAATCTAAAATATTGTGCTCTTAACTTAGAACATTTATTTTATGAAGGCGGAACACTCGTTCCATGAAGATGGAACATTTTATCATAAACTTAGAACGAGATAAATGTTTGTCAAAATTTTTTTATCTAAATGTATTCACGTGGTGAAGGGCGGGCTTGGTGCAGTGGTGAGAAGCTCACCCACCGAGCATCAGGTCCTGGGTTCGAACCAGCCTCCTAGCATATTTGTGGGGGTAAGGTTAGGCTTCGGTTAAACCCTTCCCTAGAACCCCACTCAAGTGGGAGCCGCATGGCACTGGGTCTGCCCTTTCAAATGTATTCACGTGGTGTCTTATTTTAAAGAGTTTATTGCAAGAAACACGTCGTGCAATCAGACTTTAATTTCAGTATTTGGTTTAGCAGCTAGGACTTTTTTTAGTTTAATAAGAATTGCATATGTGCTGATGTCAGCAATTTTGGATTTTATGCATGCCGTGTTGCTACGGTAGATAATTAAATTGTCGGCGCGTGCTTAATGCTTATGGTTCGAGCGACCGCGGAAGAGTGACATGGAGTGGGCCGCATAGGGTGGGCCATGAATTGAGCGGAACGCAAAACGAAATTAATTTATTGGTGGCTTGTTCCCGTCCGAGCATCCGGCGCAAAACAGTGCCCGCTAGTCGCCCAGTCGGTAATGTGTTCCTGTTTGGTTTCTTGTTTGGATGAAGGAGTATCGGCATGGTTCGGGCCTCAAACCACGTCAGGTCTCGTTTGGATGGAGGAGTATCGGTGTGGTTCGGGCCCCAAACCACGTCACGCGTGGAACGAAGCCTACATCGGGGCGAGATCCCCCGCTCTGCCCAAAATTGCATTTGGCTGGGCGAGTGTTTCCTTCGTATTCCACTCCGATCCGCGGCTCGGATTCTCCGAAAACGACCGGTGGGCTGTATCTGTATGCCTCCCCGACTCCCAGGAGCAGAAAGGAGATCAAAGTAAAGTGCAGTCGTGCATTTTTATTATAGAACCGACGGAAACACATGTGCATTCGGCTTGAACCCTGAGAGCATCTCCAAGAGTATCCAATAATCCTTCCTAATCCTTGATTTTGAGAACAGTAGAAAAAATCTATCTCCAACAACTCCCAAAAACACCTCCCAATCTTTTGACACTTGGGAAAAAAAAAACCCCTTGCGTATAAAGATGCGTGGAATCCAGTCATGCGTATGGGTTGCCAATCTAAGGTGAAAGGGCGTGGGAAAGAAAAAAAAAAAGTAGAAAAGGGTTCTTGATGCAAATGTACAAGAGCGAGAATATATAAAAATGGTTAGGATAATTTATAAATAGTATAGGATTTCGATATAAAATTATCTTCATATTTTAGGAGTGAATTATTGGAAAGCGTCGAGATGGTCTTATTTATTTCTCCAAAAAAATTTTGGCGAGTTGAAAAATAGCATGGTTTTAGGAAAAAACTATTGAGAACTCTTGGATATGCTCTGAGAGGCTCGTTGAAACCAGGCCCGGCCCATCTAGCCGGTGCCGCTAGGTTCCTTTGAGCTGGCCCGGCCCACCTACTGGTGCTGCTCCCCTTCGGGTCCACGGAGCCACAATATATCAAAGGTCGTAGGCGCTGCTGGCCAAGCTGACGTCGATAGATGAGGACCACCCCACCATATATGTTTTGCTCCCACCATCAATTATCGATGTGGGACTAACCTCAATAATCTCCCCTGTAGTCACACATCGGGGTGGTCCTTGACACCCGTGACCTTTCTTCCTAGGGTTTGTTGTGGGTTCATATTGAACCTGGCGCTGATACCAATTGTTGGAACCAGGCCCGACCCATCTAGCCGGTGCTGCTAGGTTCCTTAGAGCTGGCCCGGCCCACCTGCCGGTGTCGCTCCCCCTCAGGTCCATGGAGCCACAATATATCAAGGTTATGGGCCTTGCTCAACCCAAAAGACCCCGTGACCTTGATATATTGTGGCTCCATGGACCCGAGGGGGAGCGGCACCAGTAGGTGGGCTGGGCCAGTTCAAAGGAACCTAGCGGCACTGGCTAGATGGGCCGGGCCTGGTTTCAACAATTGGTATCAAAGCCAGGTTCAATAAGAACCTACAACAAACCCCGGGAAGAAAGGTCACAGGTGGCAAGGACCACCCCGATATGTGACTACGGGGGAGATTGTTGGGGTTAGTCCCACATCGGTAATTGATGGTGGGGGACCACAATATATATGGTGGGGTGGTTCTCACCTATCAGACTAGTCTTTTAGGTTGAGCAAGGCCCATGACCTTGATATACTGTGGCTCCGTGGACCCGAGGGGGAGCGGCACCGGTAGGTGGGCCGGGCCAGCTCAAAGGAACCTAGCGGCACTGGCTAGATGGGCCGGGCCTGGTTCTAACAATTGGTATCAGCGCCAGGTTCAATAAGAACTCACAGTAAACCCCGGGAAGAAAGGTCACAGGTGGCAAAGGCCACCCCGATGTGTGACTGCGGAGGAGATTGTTAGGATTAGTCCCACATCGGTAATTGATGGTGGAGAGCACAACATATATGGTGAGGTGGTCCTCACCTATCAGACTAGTCTTTTAGGTTGAGCAAGGCCCATGACCTTGATATATTGTGGCTCCATGGAACCAAGGGGGAGCAGCACCGGTAGGTGGGCCGGGCCAACTCAAAGGAACCTAGCGGCACCAGCTAAATGGGCCGGGCCTAGTTCCAACAAGGCTGAGGTGGTGATAACCATGCGTGCAAGACAGAAAAAGGCAAAGCAGGATGGAGATGGACGAAGCATCAACCGACCAGGCGATGGCGTAGTTTACACAACAACAATGGGCGATGGCGTAGCGTCGTAGTACAGGCTTCGTGCACAAGTTAGACTAGTTATTGGCGCGCCCCCATGCGCGCGGTTGATGGCCACGGTTGTATCAGCCAATAAATGAAAAAACAGCTGATCAACATTTGAAAAAAGAACGCAATATAGGCATTAGATGGCTAGACATTAGGTAAGTATTACAATATTAGCGGCTTGTTCAAATAGTATCTGAAGTCTCATAGGATCTTACATGGAGAGTTTACGAAGTAGCTAACACAGTGGGGACAATCTCATACGAAGGTTCAGTTGATAGGCTAACACAACAACATAACTACAATATAAATGCATAGAAGTGGGTCTTCAAGGAGTCTGGTGGAGGAAGGGTGTGCTGGGTGTAGCTGTGGAGGGCTTAGCGGAGGTGGTAGCTTCGATGGGACTCCAAGCTGCAACCAGCTTTGTAGTCTGCAAATCCGAATTGTTAGTTGAATCGTGTATCATGTTGGCTAAGAAGATAGCTGGAGATGTAATCTATTGCATACCCGTCTGAAGAATTGGTGAAGGCGGAAGATAGCTTCCTCGGCTTATATGCAAATGGATGAAGAGGTAGATATGAAAGTAAGTGAATCGAAAAGACTGTATTTACACTCTATGGTGGGTAAATATACGCTGGAAGACATGTTGAATACCTGAATCCAAAGAAAGAGTTACACTCTATGGCGAGTCATGGCCACAACTCTATTTGGGCATTGGAATAATGTTACCAAAGAGTAAATATGACGTGCTGTCTCGAGAAAAACAAGCACTTCTTACAAAAGGCAAGCCAAGATAACAAAACATGTTATATATGATGGTACACTATTCTTAATAATTCTCGTTGCAAATTTCTATTGAAGGCTCATTCTGTGTGTTCCATTCACAGTGAAAAGAAGCACAAGATGCTTATTGGTTCATGAACAGGAACCCAAATTGCTCTGATAACACATACAACATTGCTACTTGTGCGATGACTAAGCCTGAGTAGGCCCTTCAACTGCTGCCGTCCAAAAACAATGGCAGCTCCGAGAGCTTAAACAAACCGGAAAGATGTGAAGGTCCTTTGCTCCCTCAGGTGTTTCATCTGCACAAGGCCTACAGCACATTGTGCTGCAGAAATAAATCATTAGATCTATTGCAATAATAGAGAAAGTAAAATCATGATAACTAAGCAACCCAAATAAGGACATGAATAATGTATACTGTTTTGAAACCAAGCTAACAATCCAAGGGGTGTTTGCTGCAGAAAAAAGCAGCAGCTGCTGCTGTAGCTTACTTCTGCCCAACATCCCCAAAGTGCTGAAAATCCAGATAAAGTCGATGTGCAAAAATTAGGAAATGGATTAAAATGTCCAGCCTGTTCATAATACCAGCTCACCAGCCATGTTTATTATATTTTTTTGGTGTTTCATTCATATAGCACCGATATATTCCCTAGGAACTAAATAAATAAATAATCAAGATAAAAGAGAAGGCATTTAATTTAGAGCACACAGTTTATTCTTATTACTGCCTCTGAAAAAACTTTGACAATGGACCCATATAGATTGGAAATCTATCCATGGGGTTGCCCTTGTGGAAATTATAGTTGGCTTTTGCTCCAAGCTAGACCTTCACAATGGACCAGGGCTAGAAAGCAAGGAAAAGAACCAACCAATCCATCCTCAAACAGTCAAACCTCGCTAGTGCCTTCCACCCACCGGCTTGCCGGCATCTATGGGAATGAAAAGTAGGTGGGGATCGGTTTTATCCCCCCACGAATTGATCTAAAAAAAAAAAACCCCCTGGTTGGCGTGCGCCATAAACAAGAGCAGGCCCTCCCTTCACTCAGCACCATGGCCTCTGGTGTGCCATAAACCAGGATGGCAAAGTTGGCAAGCTGATAGATCGAAGCAAACTTCAGATATTATTTCTGACATCCTGAAATTCTGAGAAATGTTTCTTACAGCACAAAGTTCAACATGGCACAACACATATTCGAGCTACTCCAGTTCAAACCATTTTAATTTGGTGGTAGTGGTTGAATATGTTATGCAATATACATAAATTTTGCAGCTTTTCCATATGAAGTTATTCAGAGTCTAACTTATTTTTATCAATATAATATATAGGTTTCCCACCTGTTCATTTTTTTTAAAGAAAAAGGAGTATTGGAACTATGGACAGTCCCAAACTTCTAATTGAAACCTGACATTTCAAAGCTCCAACCACTTAGCACATGTGCAATTTATTTACAGGTAAGCACAAAAATATTCAGGAACTTATATAATGCATATACGATGAACACCAAGAGAAAAATGACCAGAGTGTTGGTAGAAGAAATGTAAGCATACCATTTCAAGTTGAGCTATGAACTTCAAAATTCGCTATGAGCTTCAAAATTCCAGAAGCTAACAAACCTTTAAAGCATGCATCCTGCACTGCAACAAATGCTAATAAGGAACTATGTAAAGTGGCAATCCAACAAGGCAATTCCTCAAGAGCGAGCAACAAAAATCAAGCTGCAATTCAGTAATGCAAGCTAGCAGATGTAGAGATCTTTTGGGACTACGCTCTAACACATCGATTCTATCTGTTCTGACACAAACAAACTGATATAGAGGGGATGAAACTCAGCCATGGAAATATTACTAAATCAGCTATGGCATATATAAACCAAAACTAAGACATATTTGCTTATGGGTCTATATTATTTTATTTTATGTATAAATAGCTTCTCAAATTGTGCTACTTTCCAGAAAATTCAGGAGGGAAGAGGAGGGAAGGGAAAGTAGCAGTTCCCTGGAAAATTAAACAAGGGAAATAGAATGCTTGAAAAAAAAAGGAAAAAAGATGCTAACCTGCAAAAGGTCGGATGATATGAAAAATAGAACAATTAGGCACATTTTGTTGTTGTAGTAAAGCAATGAACAATTAGGACCTGCTCTGCTTGCTGGGATGCCTGTATCCTCTTCGATTGGAGCCAATTTGTCTCCACACCTGAAGGTTTTGTCCACAACTTTCCATAGCACCTAAAACCATATTTCGAGATGCAAATACATTCCAATTTATCTCCACACCTGAAGGCTTTGTCCACTGCTTTCCATAGCACCTAAAACCATATTTCAGATGCAAATACATTAGTTACAAACCTGCTAATCACAATCCAATACAAGATGCATACGAATGGCAGCTTGTTAAATTTTCAGCAAAATAAACTGGCAAATTTGTTAAGCCTGGACTCACCTTTAATGACCATAAAGAGCACTAAAACAAACTGGCAAATTTGTTAAGCCTGGACTCTCCTCTTACAGGAACAGAGGAAAGGGAGATAAGATATGGCAGTGAACGCATACCACTCTAATAGGAACTGCAAGAACATCAGCACAGGCATTCTATCAGAACACATCATATGCAATTGACAAAAAAACTTTATTTGCTCTTGCATTCAATCAAGACCTGCTGCAAAGAAACTGTTAGACTGCTCAAATGTTGTGGTTAGCATCCATATCTTCCAGTGCTAGATCACACAGCGAGCTCTATGGCTGCAATTGCTCTGCGTTTAAGTAGAAGGTGGGCAACAACAGCTCCAGACCAGCCGACGATGCGGCAGCCCGGAACTGTCACCGCTCTACACCCATGCAAATTAGCGGGCAACAGACAGCCATAGAGATGTATTTGTTCACCCGACATGCTAGAGAAAGGCCACGCAGGTCTCCATGGCAGCACACACACGTGGAGGGAAGGAAAAGGTGGGAAAGGGGAGGCGACACAAGGCAGCTCGTGGCAAGGTGAGGAGCCATGGCGCCCCAAGCACGTCCCCATGCTGCATCCATGGACGCGGAAGCTGCGAGAGGATGGCACCAGGCCATATCCGGTGGGGGAAACAGAAGGATCCAAGCCATGAGGCCCTAGAGCCGATTTTGGAGGCCCCAAATCAACCAGCAAAGAACGGCGATAAGCACAGACAGACGCTCGATTTTGGAGCGCAACCTAGGGAGAGACCGCACCATCATGCCGGGGCGTGCTCGCCCCAGTAGCGCCGCCACGCTGCTCCACACCACCGCGCCGAGTGAGGAGGGCCTGCGTCGCCGCCGGCGGGCACGCTCGCCTAGCGCCGCCGCACTAGGAGGAGGGGCGCTCGCCCCGCGCTGCCGCGCCTGGGGCCTCCCTCGCCCGTGGGCTGCAGCGATGCGCCCAGGGGCGAGGTACTGCACCAGGCGGCCGCTTCGCCGCCGCATTGCCACACCTAGGGGCTCGCCGGCCTGCGCCACCGCACTGCCACCGTAGGGTCGCGCCGCTGCCACCACGAGGAGAGGGAGAGAGAGAGAGCGCCGAGGGCCCGTGCCGCCGCTGCGAGAGAGAAGAGAGAGGCAGGAGGCGCGGATGCAGACGGGAGAGTGAGTTAGGGTTGGAGCCGGTATATATTTGGCGTCAAGAAGATAGCAGGACCATCGATTTCCAAATCCGACGCGCCAATTTTTTTTTGCTATCGTGGATAGCGGGAGGCCGCTGCGGCGCCTCCCGTTCTACTATCTTTAAATAATCTATCTAACAGTGACGCCGGCGGATCTGACTTTGTTGCTTTGGCTTTAATTTTGGTGTCGTCGGTTTGCCTCTTTTTTTTTTTTTCAGTCGTCAGTCTCGTCAGTGATGCCCTCTTGCTTTTGTAATGGGCGTTTCATAGTAGTAACAGGAAGCTCAGAGAGTGTGTTGGGCCTTTTGCCCCGGGTGTAGTAGACAGGAGACCTATGGCTACGATTGGAGCATCATACTCCACACTGTTGCTGTGACTTGCGAGCAGGAGTGTACCACTGCATGCCTAGCTTATAATCTTTCTTGCATGATAAAATCATGTTTCAGTGTCGAGCATGGGGCAGATCCATTCAAGCCTGAAGCCTCCAGCACTGTCACTGATACTAATATATTCAGTTTTTTTATTATACAACCATGCTTGACGACACTGACAGGAGGCATGTACGCGCGTCCGGCTACTGTTTGCTGCAATTCGACGGCTCGTATATGAGTACGTGGGTGGTGCAGTAGTCAGTAGACACTGTCTGAGTGTCAGTTTGTGCCACGCGGGCATGCATGGTTGATGGAATGATAAAATAAAAAAAGAAATCAAACTGTTAAGATTAATTATTTTGTGATCAAATTGTTAATCTCGTCATTTAGCAACTGCTAATGACAGTTATTGTAGACAGCCAATAGGCACCCGCCCCTTGAGCTTGTATATATGAATACATCCGTCACTTTTCATCCATCACCATTTTCATTCAACACGTTATCGGCACGATGCTCACATGGCCCGGCCATGTTCGTCAGGCGCGTGGGGGCATCGCCGGCGACATCGCCAATGCCGTCGATACTGCCGAGGCCATCGGTGACGCTGCTGCCGCCACCACCACCGATGCCATCGACCTCACTCACGCTGCCATGGAGCGGAGGCGGTGGCACTATGGCCGCACGCCGTGGGGCCCCTCCGCTCTTCAACTGCAGTGCTGGAATGGGAGCATGGCCGGATGGCTTCGCCTACAACCTCGACGTCGCACTCCCACTGGCACCTCCACTGTCCGGGCTGCGCTCCTACGCCGACGTGGCGGCCAACCGCTACCAGGGCCTGTGCCGGAACGCCCTCCCGCTCGGAAACGCCCTCGGAGCCGGGTTCCTCTCCTCCTCGGATGAGGAGGGGGCTATTCCTGCCTCTAAGCGGCCTATGAAGGGCCGGTGGGGGCAGATCCGCCATTCCCGGCTTGCAGTGATGGCCCTTGTGGCCAGAGCTCGCCGAGGATGAGCGGGGTCCGCCCTGCTAGTCTGCCTCCATGGTCGAGGATGGGCTTCAGCTTGAGCCCGCCATCAGAGAAGGAAGAGGAGGCACAAGATGGCGGCAACCCACATCTAGAGGCTTGACGACAGCGGCAGGAGCAATAGGAGCGGCAGTGGCGGTGGCGGCAGGCGAACGGAGGTGGCGGTAGGTGTGCGGCGGCGGCGGTTGAGGCTGGGCAGTTAGTGTTTGGGCTGGGCAGTTAGTGTTTGCCAACGCTAACCACCGGCCTCTTATAGCCCGCGGCAGGGGCGGCAGGTTGGGCCAAAATGGACGCCCAGTTCCAGGTTACGGCCTGGCGCCGGCACGCCCCCCTCCCTGCTTGCTAGGCCGGCTACTAGCGGCTGGGCTGCGTGCCCGCCCCCTTGGCTGGCTGGGCTGCGCCCGCCTGGGCTGGCTGCTGCTCGTCTAGGCCGACTTTGCCCTGTTTTGAGGCCTAGAAAATTTTATTTCTTTGTTATTTTCTTTTTTAGCAGTAGTACAATTAATTAGCCTATACTTTAGCTAATTTAATTTCCTACAGAACATCAGTTTATTTGTATAGTTTGATGTTTCTCTGTACTTACTGTACCTTGTTATTGTATATAAATGTGGTTTGATTTTATAATATTACAATGCAATCTGTGATTCTATTATTTTGGAGTATGTTGGTGCACCCAAACCCCATTTTGCACCACATACATATTACATTTGTAACTTTGATTATTAAATTGGAGTATGTAACACCCCAAAACCTCACTGCCTAATATGCCACCAAAAGAGTTGAAAACTAGAATGATCGACAGCAATTTTGGCGGCATCTTCCCTTAAACCGGAGCAACGCGGAAGCAACAACGTATAGAGAGGAGAGATATAAATAAGTACACTAACAAGATATAGCATCCTAATGAGCGTATAAGCCTCAACGACAGACTATAGGAAATAACCTAACAAGAACCACAAGTAGAAGCTTCACTTCCAATCATGCTATTATTACAACACAAACCTTCACACTAAAAGGGGACATGAACGTGCCGAGTGTGCTGCTACTTTCCCATCCTTCAAGCAAAGGCCACCTGAGCGTCTGGAAAGATAGAAAGGAGGTGTGAGATATAAAAATCTCAGCAAGTAAACTGCTTTAACAAGTAATTTAAACTACAAGTTCATTAAGCATCAATTTAGTCTTCACTTATAATAAACCAACAACAATGAGATACATCCAACAAGTGATACAACCTCATATAAGATAAAGATTAATCACCACAAAACCTTGAAGAAGCATAGCTTCTTATAAACTCTCCCAAAACCTTAGTCCAAGGCTATCATGTCATAGGCCAAGATTATATATGCATATGCATTGCAAATGCTATGTCTCCCGCCTTCATACTTAACAAGGTATGAAGCCGCATTGTTATGCCCAATAAACGATGCTGTACCGAGACAGTCGCAGCTACCAAGCAGCGACATAACTCCATATGCCAATGAATGAATGAATGACATGCAATGCAAATACTTCAAAAGAAAGATAATGATCACATAACACCATGAGCATCTCCATGTAGACATTAAGCCATATTCCATTGAATCAATATGAGCATCGTCAAACCATAAACATAGCACCATGAGCACCTCTCCATGTAGACAACAAGCCATATTCCATTGTACCAACATGAGCATCATCAAACCATAAGAAGAGGAACATAAATATTCACATAGAAAACATAGAGGGCAAGTCAAAATGATTGAAATATGGCTTGAAAGGCCATATTATATTAGTTGTGGTTCTAAAATTTTAAGATGGAGGTAGAATAAACAACAAGTTAAAGCACGTAGCAAACCACCGCTACGTTTACTTTCCTCCAATGAAATGATGATCGCTCTATGTCCGATCTGAAGCACTACCACCTGCTTAAGTAGTATAATGTTAGAGGTAGAACTCATTTCAACAAATATAAACAGTAGGTAAAGTGCTTCTATGCTCCAACCCGACATTGATGCAAAATGGTGAACAAAGCACTAAACCCATTGCAGCAGTGCTGCTTCACCTTTTTGTATCAACCAATCAATAAAAGCTATGATAGCAAAAAAAAAAAAAAAAAAAAAAAAAAAAAAAACACTTTGGGGATCTACACAACGAGGCCTACAACTTTCTTGAGAGATTATATTTTTATCATGCTTAAAAGATGGCCTAATCTTCAGTTGAAAACAGGCTTCAGAATCTGTTTAACAATTGAGACAGCAGACTTCACATTTTTATAACTCCATATCCATTTGTCCAAAAATTATGAAATTTGGCTAGATTGCACATCATCTCATGGTCTACAACTTTCATATTTCTCACATTTGCAGATAGGGTCAGCAAGGTGGCCCAATGAATGGGCAAAAAATAACTGAACATTCTGCAGAGAAAGCAGTACCTCTAACTTCAAAAATCTATATATAGACTAGAGTTCCTCTTAACCAAAAGCCATGATATTTACCAATATGGAAAGATAATGAAAAGTGCTACAAGCCTCCTATAATTTGTAAAGTCATATAAAGCCTCTAAGGTTCTTCAAATCCGGCTAGATCCAGCTCTGACCAGATTTTCGTCAGAAAATAGCAGCTAGCTTCTAAAATCCATATCACTTAAATCACTTGGGATAAAATCATGAAATTTCATGAACTAATAGATCTGAAGGTCCTCTACAACTTCCTTATTATCAACTTCTTGAGGAAAAATCATTTAGGGAAACTAAACCACATGAATAGCAGCACTGTTTGAGCTACAGGACAGCAGACCCTAGATCGACAACCAATGGTGATTCCCCCCACAAATCCACTAATCCCCATGACCAAGAAACATCTAAGCACCTCAATTAATAGTTTTAAAGTGGATTCACCTCACCTTGGATATTCCCCAAACCTAGGGCAGCAAGATAGAGATGGGGAAAAGCCGATCCGCGCCGAAGGTGCACCTCATCCTGATCCTCTCCTCCTCCTCAATCCATTTTTCTCCTTTTATTTGTCACGCCCCTTGGCCGCCCGTGCCGGCGACGTGAGCTCCATGAGGTGGAAATCGATGGTGGCACGAAGAGGAAGCAGGCCGGGCAAACCCCCGTGCCTTGGCTTCTCTGAATGTTTTACTGAATGAACGATATATGAGTTCAGGTTCGCTACATCGGGTTGAAGTACCCCATTATTACAGACGCCGACCAAGCGGGCCCACATGTCATACATAAATCAAACTGAAAACGTAAAGCAATAAATACGCCTCCCGCCAAGTTTTCTTCTTCCTCAAGCTATCGCTGCATCCACTGCCGCGACACCGTCCCCTCCTTGAGTTGCCGCTTAACCCCAAGCGGGTGCAGTTGGGAACCGCGTCTTGAGCACGTAGTTGTCTTCCCATGTAGTTGTAGAAGATGGAAGGCCTGTCAATGAGATCTTGACTTGAGGAATGGTGGAATTGCCTTTCTTCACCAGCCGCCTGTCGACGATCGTCTGGGGTACGGCTTGAGCTGCTTGAATATCAGTGGTGACTGGGAGCTTGTCATACACCGAAGTAGTGTCTGGAATGAATGGCTTCGATTGAGAGATATGGAAGACATTGTGAATTTGAGCATACGCGAAAGCGCAAATGATATGCAACCGAACCAAGCTTGTGTCAATCTTGTATATGGGCCATAGTATTTGAATGCTAGTTTTGGATAGGGTCTATTGGCAACTGATGACTGGGTGTAAGGTTGCAATTTGAGGAGTACTTGATCACCCACCGAAAACTGGAAGTCCTTCCTTTTTCTATCAGCTATGAGCTTCATTCTATTCGAGCCCGAGCTAGACTTTGTTTTAGAGCTTCCAAATGCATTTCCCTGTTCTCCATACTTCCTGAACATCTGAAGGTGTTTCAGGTGTAATTGATGGGACTGCTCCCAAATTAGAGTCATAACCATAGAGAGCCTTGAAGGGGGAGCAACCCAAAGATGTGTGGTAGGAGGAGTTATACCAGATTTCAGCCAATGAGAGCCAATCTTTCCATGTATTTGGATCATTCTGCACAGAGCACCTGAGATACATCTCAACACACTGATTCACCCTTTCTGTCTGTCCATCAGACTATGGGTGATATGCTGTTGTGAGGTGCAAATCCACCTTATATACTTGGAACAATTCTTTCCAGAAGTGACTCATGAAAATTGCATCTCTGTCAGTGACAATGGAGTTGGGAAGGCCATGAAGCTTGACAATATTTTTCATGAACACTTGAGCAATTGTTGCAGCTGTGTAAGGATGCTTGAGGGGAATGAAATGTGCATATTTAGTGAGTCTATCCACTATGACCAGAATCACACTATAGCCTTTGGACTTTGGTAACCCTTCAACAAAATCCATGGACAAATCTCTCCATATACCTTCAGGAATTGGTAATGGTTGTAAGAGGCCTAGAGGGTGAGAATTGTTGTGCTTGGATTGTTGGCATATCACATACTGTTTAACAAAATTTTCCACATCTTTTCTCATGCCTTTCCAAGAAAAATGGGCTCTGAGTCTATGAAGTGTGGCTGCAATAGCAGAATGGCCACCTAGGGCACTAGAATGACAAGATGCTAATATCTTGGTTTGCAAAGCAGAGTTTTCCCCAATCCATACCTTGCCATGATGCCTAATGAGGCCCTTATCCAGAGCATATCCTTCAGAGTTAGGACTTGTAATGGCTAACTATTGCAGAAGCTCCTGGGCTTTGGAATCTGTGGTGTAGGAATTTAGTACTTGTATCCATGCAGGCTGTACAGAAGAGACTGCCTGAATTGCTAGAAGATGTGCCACCCTAGACAAAGCATCTGCTGCTTTGTTTTCTTTGCCCTTCCTATAGATGATTTTGAAATTGAGACCCATAAGTCTTGTCATTGCCTTTCTCTACAAATCAGAGTGCAGATTCTGCTCATTCGGGTAAGCAAGAGATTTATGATCGGTTAAGATGGTGAACTGGTTTCTTTACAAATAGTGTCTCCATATTTCCACAGCCATAATGAGGGCTAAGAACTCCTTTTCATAGATTAATAGTGTCTTGTTTCTACCTCCCAAAGCTTTGCTCAAATAAGCTATAGGTTTTCCATGCTGGCTGAGAACTGCTCCAATGCCATCTTGGCAAGCATCTATTTCTATTGTAAATTGCTCTTGGGAAATTTGGCAGTGCTAACACTAGAGTCTTGGTCATTGCTTGTTTGACTTCTTCAAATGACTTATGGGCATCAGAGGACCAAGCAAAGTTTTTGAGTTTGAGGATAGAGGTAAGTGGTTTGGTAAGAAGACCATATCCTTTAACATATCTTCTATAGTACCCTATGAGGCCCAAAAATCCTCTGAGCTCTGTCATAGAGGTTGGTGCTGGCCAAGACAGCATGTCTTGAATCTTTGATGGGTCAGTTGACACTCCTTGTGCAGAAATGATGTGTCCCAAGTATTCCAAACATGGCTGAGCAAATGAACACTTGCTTTCTTTCAAGAATAGTTGATGTTTCCTTAGTAGCTCAAAAACTTCCTCTAAATGCTCAAGGTGATCCTCCATTGTGGAAATGTAAATTAGGATGTCGTCTAAGAAGACTAGCACACACTGTCTCAGGAGAGGTTGGAGGATTTGGTTCATCAAACATTGGAATGTAGCAGGAGCATTGGTTAGGCCAAAAGGCATAACTTTGTATTGGTAGTGGCCTTGGTGGGTCTTGAAAGCTGTTTTGTACTCATCATCGGGGTGCATCCTCACTTGGTGGTACCCAACCTTCATATCCAGCTTACTAAAGAATTTTGCTCCAGATAATTCATCCAATATTTCTTCAATAACAGGCATTGGAAACCTATTTTTGATAGTGAGATAATTGAGCTTTCTATAGTCCACACATAGCCTCAAAGAACCACCTTTTTTCTTGACTAGAAGTACTGTGAGGCAAATGGGCTATGGCTATGAGTGATGAACCCAGATTGGAGAAGCTCTTGGACTTGTTGCTCAATTTTAGTCTTGTGCTATGGTGAGTAGTGATAGGGTTTGCTGTTAATTGGTACAGCTCCGGGGAGAAGTGGGATGGTATGATCATAGGCTCTTTGGGGTGGTAGGGTAGTGGGACTTTGAAAGATGTCCTTGTATTTGGTAATGAGGTGTTGTATGGGTTCCTGAACAGATTGGTGTTTGGGATTGGGTTGTGGTATTGGAATGGGGTTATGCTCAAGTAAGACAAATGCCCAAACATCATTACCTTGAGCAGATTTGTAGGTTTTGGAAGCTGATATAGCATTTATGTTGGCTGATGGGGTTTGAACTCCTTGTAAGGTAATTTTGTTGCCTTGATGAGTGGATGTCATTGCTTTGTTATCCCAATCAAATAGCATTTGCTTATGAGCCGTTAGCCAATCATATCCAAGGATGGCATCATATGGTTGCATCTCCAACACAATCATATTGCTTGAAATGGTGTTACCCTAGCAGTACCACTTAAGATTTGCAGCTATTCTGGCTGCTATGATGGTGTCTCCGTTAGCCAACTGAACCTGTTTGGCTTGCACAGGAACAGTAGGAATATGAGCCAGCTCCACATATTGTTTACTCACAAAGCTGTGGGAGCTTCCACTGTCTAGTAAGATGAGCATCACTTTATCTTTGATTCTTGCTCTGAATTTGAGGCATGCTACAGTTTCCTTGGTAGTCAGGGCATTAAGAGACAACTGACAAAACTATTCATGTAACACATCCTCAGTTGCCAGTTCATTGAGAATTTCATCTGTTAACTCTCTATCTAGATCAAGGTCATTAACCACAATAGCATTGTTTTGTGGTTTGTTTCATTTTGTGCATACCACCAAATGCCTAGGGACAAACTTTTCCCCATAGTTAAAGCAAAGCCCCTTGGCTTTTCTATAATCCCTTAGCTGCCTGTCTTTCCACAAAGAGTTAGATGGCTAGTTACATTTAGCTTCAAGCCTCTGCTGATTGTATGCTCTGGGAGGATAGTTAGGTCTTGGGTACTTATTTTTAGCTCTTTCTAGTACCTGTTGTTGAACCTTAGCAAGATTTGAAGCCTTGATTACTGTTGTGGTCATTTGAGCTTCAACCATGCCTCTTATCTCATCCTTGAGCCCCATGACATACTATTGGGTGAAAAACATGTCATCATAGCCAGCTTGATGCATTGTGACTCAATACTACAACTTCTGAAAATTGGTAGTATAATCTTCTATATTTGCAGTTTGTTTGAGTTCTAGCAAGTCATGCATTGCTGATCTGAAATCATTAGAACCAAATTCCTGTTCAACCTCATAACAGAAATAGGTCCAGCTCTTGAATGTTTTCTTTTGCTTGTATGCTTGGTACCACCTGGCTGCCTTCTCTTTCAAATGCACTCTAGCAGTAGTAATCCACATTCCATCTAGGATTTGATAGAGATCAAAATAGTCTACGGTTGTCAAGCCAAATTTTGGGATCTTCACAATAGAAGTCAGGAAAGTCCATTTTAGGCATGATTTGTTTAGGCAATCTTTGATCTTGGTGTCTATCCTCTTCCTTGCTATCTTGTTTGGTAGAGTATTTGTGGTCTGTTTTCAGTTGATGTGATGGTCCAGGCTTGTTTTGCTTCTTGGAGCCAGCAAAAATATTCTAAAATGAAGCATGATCATCGAATATGAGAGAATCAATATCATCTCCATCAAAGTGAGGTTCCTCATCAAACTTTGGAGGCTCTTCTGGTTTGACAGCATGCTCCATTTGCCTAAGAGTTACCCTGCCAATGGCCTCACCATTTGCCTGAACTTGTTGAGCAATCAGATGTTGTTCTTGTGTATAGCCATCCATAGCTGCGGTTGCCGGATCCAATTGAGCTTTCATTTGCTTCTATGTAGTATGCATATCACTGATCTAGGAAAACATCACATCAAGATTTTTCTGTAGCTGCTCCCACCTTGAGTTTTCTTCATCTGACCTCCTAGTCATTGTATCCAAGATGAGCTGTGCCTGTTGGGATGGAAAAACTAGAAGCTTTCTTGCTGAAGCCATGATGAGTTATGACAGCACTAGAATTGCTAGAATCTGGTAATGTTGTGGTAACGGAGTTTGGCCGGTGCCTCCCCTCAGCACTACCACAATGAAGACGTCATCGATCAACACCTGGAAGAGTGGCACCACTCTGGAATTTTTATGCAGAGACTGGCTCTGCAACCCTCATGAGTGAACCCTTCCCCGCTGTGCTCCATGATAAAGCAGTAGCTCAAATGACTCCAAAATTTTACACGAGGACCTGCCCTACAACTCTTGCCACTGCTAGCTGTTTGCCAAGATGTATTTAAAAAAGCCAAATTTGGCTGAAAATGAACAAGATCATGGTTTGGTTGGTGGATGGGGTGTGTGGAGGTGGAAGGTAAGGTGTTCGATCATCGTAGGGTGCACGGACACCAATGCCGAAGCAATTTGACCAAAGGCAAGCCTTTTGGGACCTCCACTTAAGCACCTCGTGGGCACAGTAGGAGATCACCAGCACCTTTGGATTTATGAACTGAGATCGAGTAAAGGGGCTGCAACGCTAGTTAGACTGAACAATCTCACCCGGATAGAGGTGGATCAGTTGTGAAAGGTGGTGGTTGGGGTGGTGGTGGCTACGCTGATGAGCTTGCCGCCGCCGCCGTCGGTAACTAACGCAGAATCTGAGCCATTAAGCTCGTCTCCCCCGCTGTGAATCGGTAGGCTCTCGACGTGAGCCCGCGAGGTGGAAATCGATGGTGTCATGAAGAGAAAGCAGGGTGAGCAAACCCCCGTGCCTTGGCTTCTCTGAATGTTTTACTGAATGAACGATATATGAGTTCAGGTTCGCTACATCGGGTTGAAGTACCCCATTATTACAGACACCGACCAAGCGGGCCCACATGTCATACATAAATCAAACTGAAAATGTAAAGTGATAAGTACGCCTCTCGCCAAGTCTTCTTCTTCCTCAGGCTGTCGCTGCATCCACTGCCATGACATTATTGCTGCTATGGAGATGGTTCAAGAGAGGGAAGGGTGCTGTGGAGAGGTGAAAGGATCTAATTGGCATAGAGGGGGTGAATAGGCCTATTTAAAAACCTAAAACCCAAAACTCAAATACGGAAGTCAAATACCAACCAGTGCTACCGGTCTATCTAGAGCGGTACTACCGGTCGATAAGGACCGGTACTACCGGTGCAGACAAGCCGGTACTACCGGTGCCCTACAGAGGCTATGAAATCAGAGTAAATTGAGTTTTGATTTCGGATCTAAGTGTTACTGCACACTCCTTGATGATGCTGAGCTTCCCAAAACTTGGTTCCTTCCCAAGTTGTAGATCGGGCCTTCCGACCTAAGAATAAAGGGGTAAGGAGGAAGAACACAAGCAAACACAAGAGCAAGGGTAGTCAAAGCTACCACCACAGCAACAAGCGCGCAAGACACAAGATTTATCCTGAGGTTCGGCAATCCCCACATAGGAGTTCCTATGTCCTCGTTGTTGAGGTGACCACTAAGGTTCGACCACTGAAGGTCTCCTCCCTCAAGCAACCACAAAGGTTAGCCTAAGATTTTCACTAAGAAAGAGGGTAATTACAAACACTTCACAAATGAATAATCACGGGCAACCACGAAGAACACCTAGCCGGCTAGGGTTCGAAGAACCCAAGAGTAATAAATGCAAAACAAACAGGCAAGAGGATGGATGTTGGCAGTCCTTATCGACACTTTTTAACCGCCAACTTAAGACAAAAAGGGAGAATTACATGTTCTTATACGCATATACTTGTGCTATTAACCGAATTCCACTTGTACCTGGAGTTTAGCAATGTTTGCAGGAAATATACCAAGTACAGGGAATTTTATACAGGAAAGGCACTTTCTGGCAAAGCGTAAAAGAGGCACAAGAAGGAGACAGGCCCAACCAGAGCAGAAATGGGCCAAAACACCACATCACCGAGGCCCACCTACCAGGAGAGGCCCACTGGCCAAAGGCGGTTGGGGGGCGGCTCCAACCTGGCGCGCTCGCGCCCGCCAGCCTGCCAGGTGGGGCCATCTTCGTGGAGGCGGTGCATTGAATCCAGAGGAGGGCGGTGCACTAGTATTCCTTCCATTTCTGCCCTCAAACTGACCTGCTCAACATATAAAAGGGGAGAATCAAGCATTTCCACACACACATTCATTTGGCCTCTCTCTCCCTCACCTCCACTTGTTCCTTAGCTTAGTGCTAGTAGTGTTGGAGCTAGGAAAGCTACCAAGGAGAGCTTGTCTCCTAGGAAGAAGAGATTCAACTTGGTAATACTCTATGGAGTGTTCTTCCTTGTTCAAGTTCTTATACTTTATATATTGCTTAGTGTATGAACTAGCGCATAGTCTTGATCATGTTCATGTTGATACATATGAACTAGAGCAAAGTTCATATGATCAGTTCATAGCATGTTCATCCCTGTTCTTCATCGTTCATATGTTCTATAGAATTAGAGTCCACGATGAGAATGAAGTAATGGTTCGATGTTCTTTCGGGTTTGCCTATGTTCTAGCTCGTCCATCCGTAGGGTGGAAGTCCTGGGGGAACATAGGTAGTTCTCTAGTATGCAGACGTGGTGTCCGGATACGAGAGGGCCTTCGAATATGACGGCATGCCACGGTTGAGGGGTAGACGGTAGGTGGTGACAGCCCTGTCCGTCCCTCATAATCCCCCACGTCCGTATGTCGTGTAGGAGTTCGTAAATGCCTCTATCGGCTGGCAGACCAGCTGCGGGGGTCTTCCTGTTACTCTAGGCTCTGACTTGTCTCTAGTCCTATATAACATATGACTTAGCTGTTCTATGCTTAGCTGTATACGACCAACCAGCTCCTGTAGATTTATTCTTTATTCTTTCTGTTACTTTTATTCCTTATTTCTCTTTATCCTTGAGTGAGGTCCAAGTGTGTGTCCACTATCCTCAAATTACCGTTTATCTTACCCTTGCATAGCACTAAGGCTTATTTCAATGATATGAAGTTCCATATCCATGTGCTAGAGGTATTTTACACCATGCCTTCCGTTGGGAAAATATAAATAACGATACCCTGATATACTTCCGGGTGAAACGCTACATCGATAGATCCGTGCGCTTGCGGATAATATCTAGAGAACACGACTATCAACTGGCGTTTCTTGGTGTGACCACTGGAATGCAACAATTCTAGTGATTGCGCTAAGAAGTGCCAACAAGCATTTCTGGCGTCGTTGCCAGGGATGGACTTGAAACCTCCATACTTGGTAGCGACGTTAAGAAATGTCAACAAGCATTTACGGCGCCGTTGCGAGGATGGACTTAAAACCTCCATACTTGGTAGCGACGTTAAGAAATGTCAACAAGCATTTCTGGCGCCATTGCCGGGGAAGGAATTGGTTGAAAAGAATCTAGCATAAACATGGATATGAATTGACTTCATTAGAAATGGACATAGTCTATGCAGGCTAACTTTCATGTTTTCGTCTCTAATGGATGAAAACAGGATAGTGCAGGACTGGTTCATTTGCCAGAATTTTGATACGAATCCAGAGGCAGCTCCGCTGACAGCTGAACCAGTACCTTTCACACCATCAAAGATGGCCCAAAAGTCAATCCACGAGTTCTCAGCTCCCACTGTTGCCCATGTGCCCACGGGGCCCATTGTCAACATAGCGAAAAAGAACTTTGAGCTCCAGACTGGGCTCATCACGATGGTGCAATCTAGTCCATTCTCTGGACTACCCAATGAGGATGCAAATGCTCATTTGCAACACTTCATGGAGCTCTGCGACACGGTCATCATCAAGGACATAGCTGCTGATGTCATCAGGCTCCATCTGTTTCCCTTCTCCCTCTCAGGGAAGGCGAAACAGTGGTTCTACAAGGACAGAGAAGCGGTGAGCACGTGGAACAAGTGTTCCACGGCATTCCTCGCCAAATTCTTCCTCATGGGCAAAACAAATGCCCTAAGAGGAAGAATTACCAACTTCCAGCAAACGCAGCACGAACCCATCCCGGAAGCGTGGGAGAGACTCCAAGATTATATTCAAGATTGTCCTCATCACGGGATGGAGGAGTGGCTGGTGCTCCGAAACTTCTACAACGGGTTAACACCCATGTCGAAGGGGCACCTCGATGCCGCTGCTGGAGGAGCATTCCTATCACTCATAGTTGACAAAGCTATGGCTTTAGTCAACAAAATGGTGGAAAACCAAGCTTGGGGGGAAGATAGGACCCCAACCAAGCAATAGAAGGGCATACACACAGTCAAAGAAACTAATATGCTTGCCGCTAAGATAGAGCTACTCCTCAAGAAGATGGAGGAACGTACCACAGCTAGCACATCCGACTCCATCAAAACCATGGACTCTCGCATGACTTGCGAAGTCTGTGGAAATGTTGGCCACTCGGGAGGTGACTGCCCTGAGACTCGTGAAGAAGCAGCATACATCAACAACGGGTTCCGCCAACAATAAGGGGGAAACAGTGGCTATTCTCGACCACCACTCCAAGGTAATTCGAATTATAACTCCAACTATAATTCGAATCAGCCTTCGTTCAAAGACCTAGTCCTTGGGCAAGCCAAGATCAATGAAAATTTGACCAAAAAGATGCTCGACAATGATAAAATTCTTGGAAGCATCAATGATAAGATAGAAGGCTTATCTTCTGCCGTTAGAGATTAGCTGGGCTTCAACAAGATGATAGAAACACAGTTAGCCCAGATAGCTGCATCTCTTCCAAACAGTAGTGGCTCAGGAGGAATACCCGGGTAACCCGAGATCTCACTTGAAACAGTTAACATGATCTCGACATGGCCTGGTAAGCCATGTCCCAGTTGGGGTCCTGTCTTGGAAAAGAAGGGAGATCCAGGCCGACCGACCATCACCATCGCAATAGGCCCACACATGATTGATAATGCCTATTGCGACCTCAGAGCAAGTGTAAACATGATGTCCAAGGCAACATACGAGAAAGTGTTAGGAGGACCTCTGTCCCCACCAGCATTTATGATGCAGATGGCAGATCGGACGATCACACAGCCCGAGGGGATAGCAAAAGATATCCAAATTAGGATCCAGGATGAGTATGTCCCAGTGGATTTTGTCATCCTCAACACGGGGACACGAGAAGAAGGACCACTCATTCTCGGTCGACCATTCCTCTTCACCACCAAGGCAAAGCACTATATGTCGGGAAGGGAATAGCCGGCTTCCACTTCAAGCGAAGGTGATCAACATTCGATTTAATGGCTATCCCAAGCCGGCGAAGTAAAGAAGAATCCATCAAGAAAACGGCAACCCGGGACTAAGGCAAAGAAATCTGGACCCAGTTCTCCCAGGCCAGATGAATCATCAAGTCAACATTAATGAGGGAGGAAGTCCCGCTCAACGGACTTAAAAAAATTGGTGAGCCCTGGCCGACAGGTAAACCGGCAGTTATCTGAAAAAAAATCTTTCTTTATATTTATTTATTTCATAAAAGTATTTCCTTTGCATACTCATTTTTTAGTGAGCAAATAAAATAAAATTTATTTTCAAAACTTTTTGTCCCAAAAATTCTGAAAATAAGTTAGTTAGAAGGAATAAATTTTTCTGTTATTAAAAACTATTTTTTAAAATAATTTTTGAAAATTTGTTTTTGATCAAAATTTGTTGGAAATTCAAAATTTGGGGAAGATTTGGGCCGGGACAACAGCCCCCAATGGCCACATTTTTGAAATGGCCGTTGGGAGCGACTGCCAAGGGGGCGACGAGGCGGGCCCGGCGGCGCGCGCCGATGGCGCGGCCGCGCTAGCCGGCGGCTACGCCTGTTGCCGGCGTCCAACGGCTAGGAGCCGTTGCTCTCACCCCCATGGCCGGGTGTTTGGCCTATAAATAGAGGAGGGACCGGCGGTGGAGCTTCACCCCTCTCACACTCACTCACTCTCACTCCCCTCACTTTCCCACTTCATTCTTCAAGCAATTTTTCCAACATATTTTGAGTAGAGCAAGTAGCAAGAGCACTCTTGGGTGTAGAAGTTAACCCTTCACACCCAAGAAGCTCTCTCTACTCTTGAGCCATGGCAGGAATCAGGAGCTTGCTTAGGAGACGCTCCAAGCATCACCTCGGCGAGACAAGCTCTCAAGTTCCCGAGGTCCCCGTGGAAGAGCAGCAGCTCGAGGAGGTTGAAGGAGCTGGAGAGGAAGAGGTGGCGCTAGAAGCGCCACAAGAGCAAGTCATGAATGAGGAGGACAAGCTGTACCTCGACTTGGAAGAAGGTCGGGAGATGCAAGCCTACTTCCACCTCAAGGATCGCCTCTTCCTCCACACTCAGGTCTACGACTCCAACCTCCTCCGCCGCATAGGTATGGATGATGAATCCGATCTTGTGTGGAGGTCTGTTGGTTGGGAGGGTGTTGAACCCGTGGAGGAACAAGGCTCACGCCTCCTAACCATACAGTTCCTCAGCACTTTGCAAGAAACGTACGATGGTGTTATTTTCCGCTTGTTCAATGAGGAGCATGAGCTTTCATGGAAGGAACTTAGTGTTCATTTGGGTTTTAATCGAAGATGCTTCCTCAATCTTGATTTTGCCATCATCAGTTTTGATCGAAACAAGTTTTGGGAAGAGATTTCTGGGAGGGTTGAGTTCCGATCTTTCAAACCCCAGAACACCCAAATCCATCATCCCACCTTGAGATTTATGCATCGTTGGATGTCCATGGTTTTCTTCCCCACTAGTGTTTGTAGATGGGTGCGCATAGCCGAACTTAAGTTGCTCTATGCCATTGTCAAGAAAATCAAGGTATCTCCGTGAGGAGATCGTCCGTCATTGGCAAGACATAGTTTGCAACAAGTATCCGGTTTTGTGCACCTCTCTTGTCACTCGTGTTGCCAACGCTATGGGTATTTTGGAGGGAGAGTTTGTTGAGTACATTCTTATTCCTCGACCCATTTGTGATTTGACCACTTTGATCCAAGGGCACACGTTGACCACCCATGGCACAAAGGATGAGCTTTTCTTCTTTTTCCCTGGCTACGAAAATAGGATCCGGTTACCTAACCTGGATTACTATTTGCGTAATTGCCAGTCACTAACCTTTGTGCTCAAGACTGCTGAAGATATTCGTAGGGAAGAACTCACTAGCAGGACACGACGAGGCAGAGCGGAGGATGAAGCAGGCCCCAGTTCCTCGCAGCCCGAGCAGCACCAAGGATGGGCCCCCTACCATGACTACACGGGGTACGCTCCACAGGGCAGCGGGAGCTGGGACTAGTTTGTACCTCCTGCGCCGACCACAGATGCATGGGCCGAGGTGGGCATGGACGAGTGGGAGCGCCAAAGGCAGCAGTATGAGGATGTTCCGCCACCAGTCCAACCACGACACAACCCCGAGATAGAAGCCCTCGGCACCCGCATCGGAGAGCTGCAGATCCAGACAGGTGAAATACAACACTCTCTCACTTCCTTTGTGCAGGAGACCCATGATTGGCAGGCACAAATGGGACAGAGATGGGACGACTTGAGTGCACAGATGCAGCACGACCAGGCTCAACATGAGGAGTTCTGGAGGTTCATGGGATATCACCCTGGACAATGAGCTTCATGCTAGCTTGGGGGAGGACCCCCAAAGGTACCTTGCATTGCATTTTTATTTTCAAAGACATTTTTATTTTCTCCTTTAAGCATGTTTAAATTCCTGTTCTTATGCATACAAAAAAAAAACCAAAAATATTTTTATTCCTGTGCCTCTTAGTATGTGCTGTAAAAATGTGTAGTTCACCCTTGTTGAAATGATAAGGTTGCTCTGTCTCTTGTTTCTTTATACCCTAGTTATAATCATGTTTTCTCTAGATTTGGGTTTATCGGCTAGAAATGTCTCATCCAGAAAAAACTTGTTTTTAGTGGGAGCACTTGTTTTCTCTTGTCTAAGTTATTGTGGGATATGATATAGTGCTATAGCCACTGCTATGATTTTGCTCTAAAAGTACAACTTGACTTCCGAAGTTTTCATTTACAAAATGATCAAAAACGAAAAGTTCCTCAATGATTATGAAATACCCACCAGAGCCATATGATTTATCTGTAGTACAAAACCTTCATACGCTGCTTGTTCGTACATTGAGTTCGGTCGGATTGTTGTTACCGACGCGAGATTATGACCTTACACCCATGATTGAGATTCACTTGCACCCACCAAATAAAACGTCGACTCTTACACCGAGAGTCGCGCACAACATGCACCCCTTTCCATCTGCCAACTCTTACACTGAGAGTTGCGCACCACCTTTCCACTAAATAAAAATTCCGATTGTTATCCTGAGGATCGTGCATTCATTAGTCACCAAAAAGTATTCCTTGCATTTTCATCATGATGTCTCTCTCCATTTTCATTAATCATTCATCAGAGATGGGCTATTCATTCATTCGAAAAAAAAACAAAGGAAAGGAAGAAAGGTAGGATAGTGCAATAACTCAATGGGAAAATCTTTAGATCCCCGTTCAAAAAAAAAAAAGAGAAGAAAGAGAGAAAGAAAAAGAAAGAAGTTCTTCATAGCCCATACTATTCCTCTATCATATCATCATTCAAATAAAAAGAGACAAGATGCATGGAGTACACAAAAATATCCAAAAGTTAGGAACCATTTTTCCATCCCACACACTTGCACATCTCAATCAAGGTGTATGGCTTAATCTCCGTAAGGTTCGATCCTTGACCTTACAATATATGTGATACAAGTATGCCCACTTACATACCTACCCAAAACTCCACTCTCAGCTTTTTAGTGGTAGGAAGAAGGCAAAATCTCAAAATGCCTTTGGTGAGGTTGCTATACACATTGAGCGATCGAGAGAATCATTTGAGGAACTTAGGTCTTCTTTCATAAAAATTCTCAAAAAACCTCCGGAAGAATGGTCAAGCTTTGGATGAATGATAAGTAAAGGCTGTGGTGCTGTTCTGTCTTGCAATCACCCAAGACTTGGGGAGCCAAAAAGCCCCATTGATGCAAGATAATAAAAGGGTGGATAGAAATGCCAGTTTATTCAAATTCAGTGGAGAACATGCGTATAACTTTGGTATATTTGAAATACGATCGGCATAGAAGCAGCCCCTGATCAACAACCCAAAAAAGCCCAACTTTGCTCGGGACGAGCAAAGGGCAAGCTTGGGGGATCTTGTTGGCGATCCTTATCGACACTTTTTAACCACCAACTTAAGACGAAAAAGGGAGAATTACATGTTCTTATACGCATATACTTGTGCTATTAACTGAATTCCACTTGTACCTGGAGTTTAGCAACGTTTGCAGGAAATATACCAAGTACAGGGAATTTTATACAGGAAAGGCGCTTTCTGGCAAAGCGTAAAAGAGGCCTAAGAAGGAGACAGGCCCAACCAGAGCAGAAATGGGCCAAAACACCACACCACCGAGGCCCACCTACCAGGAGAGGCCCACTGGCCAAAGGCGGTTGGGGGGCAGCTCCAACCGGGCGCGCTCGCGCCAGGGGCGCGCTCGCGCCCCCCATCCTGCCAGGTGGGGCCATCTTCCTGGAGACGGTTCATTGAATGCAGAGGAGGGCGGTGCGCTGGTGTTCCTTCCATTTTTGCCCTCAAATCGACCTGCTCAACATATAAAAGGGTAGAATCAAGCATTTCCACACACACATTCATTTGGCCTCTCTCTCCCTCACCGCCACTAGTTCCTTAGCTTAGTGTTAGTAGTGTTGGAGCTAGGAAAGCTACCAAGGAGAGCTTCTCTCCTAGGAAGAAGAGATTCAACTTGGTAATACTCTATGGAGTGTTCTTCCTTGTTCAAGTTCTTATACTTTATATATTGCTTAGTGTATGAACTAGAGCATAGTCTTGATCATGTTCATGTTGATACATATGAACTAGAGCAAAGTTCATATGATCAGTTCATAGCATGTTCATCCCTGTTCTTCATCATTCATATGTTCTATAGAATTAGAGTCCACGATGAGAATGAAGTAACGGTTCGATGTTCTTTTGGGTTTGCCTATGTTCTAGCTCGTCCATCCGTAGGGTGGGAGTCCTGGGGGAACATAGGTAGTTCTCTAGTATGCAGACGTGGTGTCCGGATACGAGAGGGCCTTCGAATATGACAGCATGCCACGGTTGAGGGGTAGGCGGCAGGTGGTGACAGCCCTGTCCGTCCCTCGTAATCCCCCACGTCCGTATGTCATGTAGGAGTTCATAAATGCCTCTATCGGGCGGACCCGGCTGCGGGGTCTCCTGTTACTCTAGGCTCGACTTGTCTCTAGTCTGTATAACATATGACTTAGTTGTTCTATGCTTAGCGTATACGACCAACCAGCTCTGTAGATTTATTCTTTATTCTTTCCGTTACTTTTATTCCTTATTTCTCTTTATCCTTGAGTGAGGTCCAAGTGTGTGTCCACTATCCTCAAATTACCGTTTATCTTACCCCTGCATAGCACTAAGGCTTATTTCAATGATATGAAGTTCCATATCCATGTGCTAGAGGTATTTTACACCATGCCTTCCCTTGGGAAAATATAAATAATGATACCCTGATATACTTCCGGGTGAAATGCTACATCGATAGATCCGTGCGCTTGCGGATAATATCTAGAGAACACGACTATCACCTGGAATTTCTTGGTGTGACCACTGGAATGTAACAATTCTGGTGATTGCGCTAAGAAATGCCAACAAGCATTTCTGGCACCATTGCCAGGGATGGACTTGAAACCTCCATACTTGGTAGCGGCGTTAAGAAATGTCAACAATGGATCGAAGTGCTCAAGTCATATATTGAGGCCTCTCACTCTCTAATCTCACTTTTCTAGCTCAAATCTTGCAAGGATTGAAGGCTATGAGCAAAGAGGGAGAGAGAGTGGGTGAGTGAGAGCTTGAGAGCTGTTTTCCTCAGATGGGGAGCGTGAGTGAATGAATAGGTAACGATTAGAAGTGGAGGAGAGAAGAATATATATGTCGAGTTATAGATCGACCACCGGTACTACTGGTGAGGATTCATCGGTACTACCGGTCCTCCAGAACTAGCCGTTGGAGCTTGCGCAAGAGAGGTGCGCAAAAATGACTTACCGGTACTACCGTTGTTCCACCAGTACTACTGGTCAAGATCGGTACTACCGCTGGAACTCCGGTACTACCGGTAGTTCATTTTTGCGTAGTTTGCATAACCTTGCACGCGCAGTTGCATAGACCGGTACTACCAGTCGAGAACCACCGGTACTACCGGTGCACACTGAGCACACAAAAATATATTCTAAGTGTGTGCAAGTGTAGTGTGTCTCTCAAGCGCATAACTAAGACAAGAGCACTTCTAACCATGTCAAGCTGATCTACTTTGCATCCCTCTTGATAGTACGGCGTTTCCTATGACTCAATTTTAAAATTAAAATTGAGAACCGGTTGAGTCGAAGCGCCTTTCATCCATAGAAAAATTTAGGGGTGCTTATATCACCAAATGTCATTGTTTGATCTTTCAATGGACTAACACCTCCGAATACCTCTTGAATACACTTGTTAGTCCCTAATTTGATTGTCATTAATTATCCAAAACCCACATCGGGGGCAAATGCACTTACAAACTCCCTCTTTTTGGTAATTGATGACAACCAACTTAGGCTTACAAATAATTGAAAGAATTAAAGCTTTTGAATTCCAAAATTTAAGTTGAGCTCCCCCTTAATGTATGCATATGATTTGGAATTTCAAATCTTGATGTAAATCAAGATGTCATACATTAAGAGTAAGCTCCCCCTAAATTTTGCAGTCCGTGGGGTGCCTAAATGTGTGTGGCAAGCAAGATATCATGATACACAATGACAAGATATATCACAAAGAATAAAATAAGAGAACTTGAATGGTTATGCAAGAGAGAAAAGGACTTAAAACCAACATAACCATTCTAAACCAACATTGCATCATTACAATATCAAGTAAGCTAACACAAGCATGATATAACAAATAAGCATAGGTGTTTAGCTTACAATCATCCACATACACAAATAGTTCGAAGTTCACCACATAGTTCACCACTTAGATAGAGTTATTACATAACCGAATATTGACTACCCTATTACATCATATGATAAGCCTAACACTCCCCCTTTGGCATCAAGTGCCAAAAAGGGTAGGCCATGACAAAAGGCAAGGGTAGCACGAGCACTAGAACTGTGAGTAGCCCTCACTGTCGCTGGAGGTGTTGAAGCGGTTCCTCCCCCAAGGAACTGAAGAGGAAGAGGGACCGGGAACTGTCTCAGAGCTGGTGAAGCCACTAGTCCTGGTCATCTCATCAGCAGCGCCAAAGATGCCTCCATAGGCAGCAGAAGTAGCCAGGTGCGACTGAGTGAGAGGATCAGCATGCTCCACAGGGTATATCTCACTGCCAACCACAAAGTCCGCCGAAGCACTAGTGTCCTCCCCTGACCCCCAGCAGGAGCAGCACTAGAAGAAGAGCAATACATCGCATCATACTCAGCCCAGGGGTCATTGTAACACCCTAAATTTTGCATTTTTGAAATAGAGTAAAAATGATTTAATTTGAATTTTTGTGCTCATAAAAACCTAGGTGAAATAATATTTTTCATTAAACTAAAATTAATCATAGGGTTTAGAAACATGATTGAGCATTCATGCAGTTGCATAATAATTTTTGTGTTGATTACTTTTCACCAAAAGTGAAAAAGATTTCAAAATCCATTTGAAAAGCTATTTCAAAATGATTTAAAAAGGAAAATCCTCTCCCCTTTCTCTGTCCTTGGCCCGAAGGCCAATTCAGCCTTGCCATCTCCCTTCCTTCTTTACTACTAGCCCGAGTGGCCCAATCCTTCTCCGAGGCCCAGCTCTCTCTCCTGCTCGGCCTACTGATCTCTTCCATTTTCTCCTCTCGTGGCCACAAGGCCTTCTTCCTTCTCGTGCTCGTGTTCGACACGAACACTGCTAGAGTCCGGACAACTCACGGAGAGGCGACACGGGAGGTAGGTTGGCTTGGGCCTCCAAGCGACTAAGGCAATCATCAGTCCTCTTGATCGAATGGTAGTAGAACTCCATGAACTTCATGAGGGCATACTTGGTGGAGGACTCTCGACGCTCATGCTGAGGTGGAGGAGCAGCAGGAGCACCACCAATAGGAGCATCATCACGACCACCATGCTAAGGAGCACTAGCAGCAACAGGAGCTGTCTTGGGAGTGCGAGGACCAAGAAGCTTTGGCGTGTAGGGAGCCTGCTTGATGTCATGCTGAAACTAAAAACCAACTACCTGCTCAATGATATACATGAGGTAAGGAGCATAAGGTAGTGACTTGTGAGAGTCCTCTGCCACATCTACAATATTGGACCACATGAAGTCAGACACACTGAACCTGCCTCATGCAGCCCTAAAGCAACAAAGAAGCTTGGGAGCATCTGCCTGAAGGTTGTCCTGATCTCCAATCTTGGGGTCAATGGAAGCACGGAGGAGATTGTTCAGAACAAAGAAAGCAGGCTTTAGATCATTTGTCTTGCCATCAGCCAATTCCTCAGACTTGTACGTTTGGGCTGCCCTCAGATCATCAAGGCCAATGCCAGCAAAGAAGATATAAGAAATAGGAGGGGCTTCCCAATCCTGATGATCAAAACCAAGCAACCAAGAGAAAGAGACATAGTCCATCCAGTAGTGGGTGCCCTGTGTCAACCAGTGAAGCACTCTGTTGGAAAGATCAATCCAAAGTGTGGCCGAGAATTGACAAATAATCTCCTCATTCGAATCATACTGAAAGGTC
The DNA here is from genome assembly GCA_018135685.1 of Themeda triandra. Taxonomy (NCBI): domain Eukaryota; kingdom Viridiplantae; phylum Streptophyta; class Magnoliopsida; order Poales; family Poaceae; genus Themeda; species Themeda triandra. Next base: position 281,838 of record JAENPR010000793.1, read on the forward strand.
ATAAGTGGCAAGATGCACCACTCCTCCAATTTGTCAAGCATAGCATCCACCTCAGCATTGTGGTGATCTCTCAGCTTCTCCAGAACCACATACTTATGAAGGAAAATAGGAGGTTTGGTGCCACGCTTACCATCCTGATAAATGATGGAGTTGTAGTAGTCACTCTGGAACTGGGACCAAAACCTCGCCTCCACTCCTAGAAACTTGACAAACTCATAGGGTTCTCGCGGCGCTGGAACCTTAAATCTTGTAGGCGATGGGTGTAGTCAATGGGGAAGTGGGTTCCACCAGTCCCGGGGCCAGGACTCTGCACCGAGGCATGATAGTGCTTCGGATGATAAGGAATGGTGCGGTTGGCAGTTGCTAGACCAATCTGGACTGGGGAGCGCTGCACAATCCGAGGACCGATAGCACGCCCCTCAATCTAGACGGCGTCATTGGCGCGCTGACCATTGACAGTGTCTCCACACCGATGGGGCGGGTTCTGCACGGTGTGGGTGTGAAGCGGAGCAGCCACGCTGGGCTCCACATCCTGATCAGGAGCAGCGGGATGCCGCTGGCCACGACTCGTGGTCTGGAGACTAGCACACACATGAATGGCACGAGAGCCCTCTCCTTCCTCGGCACCATCACCACCGGAGGGTTGACGAGTGGCATCACACTTGGGGTTGTGGAGAAGAGGCTCCATGCTGCAACAACACAAGGCATAGGTCTTAGATACAGTGGGGATGCGGTAGACGATTGAGAAGAGAGGTTCAAGAAGGGGGTGCTGTCCTCAGTGCACCGGTACTACCGGTGTAGGATCACTGGTACTACCAGTGGGCACTGTGCGCGGCACCTCCCCCTTGGCCCCATCAAATCAACCATGGAAATCACACACAAGGCATCCCAAACACATGTATAGCCTAAGTATGAAGAGTAGCAGCGAGAAGATAGCCTAGAACAAGGTACATTGATAGATCAGGGATCAAATCAATTGTACCTCATTGCTCAATGAGAAGAGGCCGAGTCCACGCTCCCCAAGGTCCACTGGTACTACCGAGTCGATCTCCAAGGCTAGGGAGGCCTCCCCCTCAAAGGGATTCAAGTTTGGCCGGAGGAGGAGGGAGATCGGGGTAGGAGGGGTGGTGGTGCCGCCGCCGTCGTCGGGTGGGATAGGGACGGGGTGATTAAGAGATTGGTCAAAGAAAAGTCACAAGTGGCCCCTTTTGTACCGCAGTAAATTGGTCTACTGGTACTACCGGTCTGGATCGACCGGTACTACTGGTTGGTTAGGTCTGCGCCAGATCGACTGCACACAGAAATTTGCGCAAACCGGTACTATCGGGATCTTAGCGGTACTACCGGTGGGACCGGTACTACCGGTAAGAGGCCGCTGGTACTACCGGTAGGTCAAATTTCAGCACAAGAAATTCTACAGAGTGGTGAACATATAGCAAACTTGGACCACCTTAAATATGTCCAGATTTCATGCAACCAGCACAAAACAATGGACAAATTTAAGGTGTTGAAATTAGATTTTGAAATTTCCATACAACATTTTGCAATAGTTTTCATCCTACACTATGGCAAACAAGTGTGCACAAGATGTCAAACCACATTATGAGAATCAACAATATTGAGTTCATGCCTCAAAGCACAAAATCTTGACTCATCTAGTGGCTTTGTGAAGATATCGGCTAATTGGAATTCGGTTCTCACATGTTGAACTGCGATATCTCCTTTGGCTTGGTGGTCTCTCAAAAAGTGATGCCGGATGTCTATGTGCTTTGTTCTAGAGTGGTTTACCGGGTTGTCGGCTAGCTTGATTGCTCCCTCATTGTCACATAAGAGAGGAATCTTGCTTTGCTCACAACCAAAGTCTCTCAAAGTTTGCTTCATCCAAAGCAGTTGGGCATAGCAAGCGTCGGCCGCCACATACTCAGCTTTAGCGGTGGAAAGGGCGATGGAGTTTTGCTTTTTAGAACTCCATGACACCAAAGACCGACCAAGAAATTGGCAAGTCCCAGATGTACTCTTTCGCTCTACCCTGCAACCGACATAATCCAAATTGGAATAGCCAAGTAGAGTGAAAGTGGAGCCCTTAGGGTACCACAAGCCAAGATTAGGAGTGAACACAAGATACCAAAAAAATTCTCTTAATGGCCATGAGATGACATTCTTTCGGATTAGCTTAAAATCTTGCACACATGCACACACTAAGCATAATATCCGGCGTAAATGCACAAAGGTAAAGCAAGGATCCAATCATGGAGTGATATACCTTTTGATCTATGGCCTTGCCATCTCCATCAAGGTCAAGATGTCCGGTTGTAGGCATTGGTGTCTTCATGGGTTTGGCCTTGTCCATGTCAAACTTCTTGAGCATGTCGGTGGTGTACTTGGTTTGACTTATGAACGTGCCATCTTTGAGTTGCTTGATTTGAAAGCCAAGAAAGTATGTCAACTCTCCCATCATGGACATCTCAAACCTCTTGGTCATGATCCTACTAAATTCCTCACAAAAAGCCGCATTAGTACTACCAAATAATGTCATCGACATATATTTGGCATATAAAGATATCATTATTGACTTTGCAAGTAAATAAAGTGGGATCGGCCTTCCCAATCTCAAACCCTTGTTTGAGTAGGAAGTCCTTAAGACAATCATACCAAGCTCTAGGGGCTTACTTAAGCCCATAGAGTGCCTTGTCAAGCTTGTAGACGTGGTTGGGATGATGTGGATCTTCAAAACCCAGTGGTTGCTCCACGTACACGGTTTCGGAGAGGGGGCCATTGAGGAATGCACTTTTCACATCCATTTGAAACAACTTGAAATCATGGTGAGCAGCAAAGGCAAGTAATATATGAATAGATTCAAGCCTAGCTATGGGTGCATAGGTCTCCCCAAAATCCAAACCTTCAATTTGAGTGAAACGTTTGGCTACCAACCGTGCCTTGTTCCTTGTGACCACACCATACTCATCTTCTTTGTTGCGGAAGACCCACTTGGTACCTATCACATTTTGCTCGGGCCTTTCCACCAAGGACCAAACTTCATTCCTCGTGAAGTTGTTCAACTCCTCTCTTGCATAGCCATCACCCAATCCGGGTCCTTCAAAGTATCCTCCACCTTTTCTGGCAATTTGGAAGAGACAAAAGAGTAATGTTCACAAAAAGCAACCAAATGAGAGCGTGTCGTTACCCCTCATTGTATGTCTCCCAATATGCTATCAATGCCCGTTGAATGGATTGATGAACCCTTGGGTGAGGAATGGTTGATCTTGTTTGGATGGGACCATCATCTTCATCTTCATTATCTTGATTGATTGAGGATCAAGATCTTAGTTGTCTTGATCACCACCTTGGTTGTCTCCTTGAGCTTGTGGTGGATCTTGACTAGCCTCTTCTCTTGAGTCATGACTCCTTGAGATGGAAGCATCACCATGGGCATTGGTTGACCCATGATGCATGTTTGGATCATGAGGAATTTGCACATGCACATCATCATCTTCATCTTCAACGGGTTTCACTTCACCGGTGGCAAGCTTCTTGATCACTTGATGAGAAGGTTCTTCTTTACCTAAAATTTTAGCATTGACTTGCTCCTTTTGAGAGCCATCGCTTTCATCAAAAGTCACGTCTACCGCTATTTCAATTTGACCGGTGGCCTCATTGAAAATACGGTAGCCATGTTCGTTAGCGGTGTAACCAAGTAAGAACCCATCATCAACGTTTGGTGCAAACTTAGAGCTTTTGGATTTCTTATTGAGTATGAAACACTTGCATCCAAAAACTCTAAAGCAATCCACCTTAGGCTTTTTGTCGGTTAGAAGCTCGTAGGCGGTCTTGTTCCTTATCTAGTGGAGGTACAAGTGGTTGATGGCATGACATGCCGTGTTAACCACTTCCACCCAATAATCTTTCTCTGAAATCTTGTACTCATCCAACATTGCTCTTGCGGCTTCAATGAGCGTTCGGTTCTTCCTCTCCACAACACCATTTTGTTGTGGAGTGTACGGAACTAAAAACTCATGCTTAATGCCTTCTTCATCAAGGAATGCTTCAATGTTGGTGTTCCTAAACTTCATCCCGTTGTCTCTTCTCACTTTCTTGATCTTTACTTCAAACTCATTTTGAGCTCTTCTTGCAAACTTCTTGAAGATCCCTTGAGTTTCACCTTTATCTCTCAAAAAGAACACCCAAGTGAAGCGAGAAAAATCATCAACAATTACAAAACCATATTAGTTACCTCCATTGCTTATGTAAGCATTGGGTCCAAATAGGTCCATGTGAAATAACTCAAGTGGTCTTGTTGTAGTGACGATGTTCTTGGCAGAATGCTTGGCTCCAACTTGCTTACCCGCTTGACATGCACTGCAAATTCTATCTTTCTCAAAAGAAACATTTATTAGTCCAAGGATGTGTTCACCTCTTTGAAGATCAGCCAAGTTCCTCTTGCCAACATGAGCTAGTCGGCGATGCCATAACTAACCCATGCTAGATTTTGCCACAAAGCAAGTTTCGGACCCCACTCTATTAGATGAGAAATCAACTAAATAGAGCTTGCCCTTCAATTCACCCGTAAAGACAATAGAGGAATCCGATCTTTTAGAGACTTCCACACCCTTATTCATAAAGAGACAATTGTAACCCTTCTCACAAAGTTGCGAGACGGACAACAAATTGTATCCCAACGAATCCACAAGTAATACATTTGAAATTGAATTATCATTTGAGATAGCAATTTTACCCAAACCAAGGATATCTCCTTTACTATTGTCACCAAAAACAATCCTTTCACATACAACTTGATTTGGATGAAAGGAGGTGAACATGTTCTTCTCTCTAGTCATATGATTTGTGCATCCACTATCAAGCACCCATTTTGGTCCACCGGAGGAGTATTCCTACAAAACAAGATTAAGCTTTTGATTTAGGTCCTGAGATGGATCCTAGGGGGTTAGAAACATAAGACTTGGGCACCCAAACACTCCTCAAGATTTGTCTCTTCTTGAGGGCGCCCACATACTTCACAACAATCTTGCCATCCTTGTCCCAACAACACATGTAATCACAAATGTGATTGTGTGAGATAGGCACTTGTTGCTTGGGCACTTCCACTTGCTTCTTCTTGTTGTTCTTGTTGCTTGCAAGTGGACTTATAGGAGTAGCAACATTGTTCACCTTGTTTATAAGGTCAACAAGAGGCACACCCTTGTTGAACTTCACACAAGCCACCCCATTCACCATGTTCCTTCCATTGGCCTTACCATTGCACCTATTGTAGTCGAGGCTATCCTTAATTATGGGGTGCCTTGATGACTTGAACACATTTGCCGGTTGCTTATCCTTGCATTTGCAACCAATCTTGACAATTGTGTTCAGCCTTTGGATCTCCTTGTCCTTCTTTGCTAGCTCATCAAGGTTAGTGGCACAAGCATTTATATCAACATTTGAGCATCTTTCACAACCTTTACTAGTTGAAGCTTTAGCATCCTTGGAAACGATAGAGGTGCTAGTCCAAAGCTTGTCATAGTTTAGTTCAAGCTCATGATATTTATTTGTCAAGCTTGTAAGGCTGTCTTGAGCCAAACTATGATCATTCTTTAGGCTAGCCCAAGAGTCATTAAGTGAAGAATGTTCCTTAGCCAAGCGCTCATTAGCATCCTTGGCTAAAGACAATTCTACACTCAACTTCTCAACCTTCTCCTTTTCCTTGGAGAGACATGCCTCAAGTCCTTGGGTCTTCTCCCTTTCCTCTAGGAGCAATTCCCCTTGTGACTCAATGCATGACTCAAGCTTGTCTTTTTCATAAATTAACTTCAAGATTTTAGTTGCAGCAGCTTTACCAAAGCTTTTGATGAGATTAATTGCTTAATTTTGATCATTTTCATCATCACTATCACATTCACTAGTGGTAGGTGTGGGAGAGTCAAGTTGTACCTTATCTTCTTTTGCCATAAGACAAGTAGGAGTGTCAAGCTCATCATAGGAGAGGTTGGCGAAGAGTCTAGGTGATGATGAAGTGTTGGTGACGAGAGATGTCGATGAAGCATTGTTGGTGAAGGCCTTTGTTGAAGAAGATATTTCTTGTATAGCAATTGCGGCGACACTCTTCTTCTCATTGTCATTCTCATCTTCACTATCACTATCTAATTGCCACTCTTGACCTAGATGTGCTTCACCTCTCTTCTTGTCCTTATACTTCTTGTAACCTTGCTTGTTGTATCTTGACTTCTTCCCTTTGTTAGGACAATCAGCCGCAAGATGGCCGGTGTCACCACATTCATAGCAAAACCTCTTCTTGTATGGCTTGCTTCCTCCATATCTCCTCATCTTATCTTTCTTTGCTCTCAAATAGTTCTTGTAGTTGTTCACTAGCAAAGCTTGCTCTTCAAAAAGATCATCATCATCATTATGCCTATGGTCACAACATCCTTTGTTGCAATGACTTGATTCTCCATGTGAAGCCGTGAGGGCGATGCTCTTCCTTTGACTAATGGCTTCTTTAGCTTCATCATCCAAGACTTCATGATGCATCAACTTTGCAAGCATTTCTTGAGGTGTGATAGTGTCATAGTGATGCCGGCCTGTTGCTCTACGCCGTACCCGGACGTGGAGGATTACAAGGGACGGACATGGTTGTCACCACCTACCGCCTACCTCTCAACCGTGGAGCACAAGGCAAACGAAGGTAACTACTAGCTTAGACACCACGTCTACGCTAATGTTACTGCTCTAGCGTTGGTCAGGAACATCCATCTTTATCAGGAGTCCTCTACTAGAACTATCGCCACAAGGACGATCGATGAACCCGCAAGTGAATAACGACAAAGGTAACTTTGCAATAAGGCACGTACCAATAGGTAAACACGAACCTCTTACAACAAGTGTAAGATGTCGCCGAGGTACAAGTGAGGAGGGAGCCAACAAATTCGACACTCCACCCCGTGGAAGGCTAGCTTCCGGAAGCACTCGAGATGAGTTGCCTCCTCTTGACCTCTCTCACTCCCCTACTTCTATTCTAGCTAGAAGCTAGGTGTAGTGGCTCTACTCTTCCTCTTGTGTAGACTTGTGGAAAGTGGGGAGGTAGAATGAAGAATGGAAAATTACATGATGTGTGAGAGGGAGAGAGGCCATGCTTAAATAGGTGGAGGATGGTCGGTTTCGAGCGCCCAAATGACCAAAACACCCTCGCACCGCCCTCTGGAGCATTGATTGTACCGCCTCCAGGAAGGTGGGGCCAGGCGGCAGGCCCCTGGGCGCGCACGCGCCTCAGGCACGGCCGCACTAGATGTGCCGCCCCTGGCCACCGACCTTGGCTGGCGGGCTTCTCCCTGGGCCTGGGCTGGCCCATCTTGGGTTTTGCGCTGTTGCTGCTCCGGTTGGGCCTTTATATTCTGTAATTATTCCTGCAAAACAAGCAATTCACCAAAACTATGGAATTTGTTAGTATAAAACTCCTATCTATGTGATTTCGGTGAATTATAAACTAAAGTTGGCAGGGTTAGTATTGCATTAAGAACCACCAACAAGCTCCCCCGCACTTAGCTCTTTGCTCATCCTTGAGTAAAGCAAAAAGACTAAGGTGGTTTTGTCTTCCCAAGATATTAACTTGCATACAGAATATTCCAAGCTTTACCTGTAATCTGTGAACATTCATGGTGTCTATCACATTATCATTGAGCTATTGAAGGATGGAACAGCCTGGATTCAAGTCACCTTACTCTTCCCTGCTTTTGGGACTTGGGGTTTTGAAAATTTTGTAAGAAAAGATAGCATTTGGGCTCCTCAGGTGATGCTCTCAAATCACTCTCTCTCTTTTCTTTTTTTCTTTTTTTTTGAATTTGCTTTTCTAATTCCTCACCGAAGGCCTTTTGCCTTGTTGCTCATCTACTTCTAAACTGGCTGATATCTGGAGTTTGTAGGTAGGAATGAGATGCACACTTACCTTGTGTATATTGTCGTGTCAAACCTCGGATCCTTGGAGCGAAAGTCATAGCCTTAGATCGAACATGTGCAAGAGTGTGTGGAATATATGTGGAACTCCTTGTCATGCTCCTCTCTCTTTTATTTTGAAAGGATACGGGCTTCCTATGAAAAAAAATATTTCTTTTATTTTCTTTCTTTCTCCTTCTTCTTCTCTCTTCTCTTTTTTTATCTCATAGCCTTTTTTGTACGGAGGAATCTTCTTTTTCTCTCTCTTTTTTTCTTTCATGCTATTTTAGCATGGATAATATCTCTAATGAAGCCCATATCTTACAGGTAACATGGATAATTTGGAGAGAGGGATTCATGATCTCGAGGAAGGAGTTTTTATTTGGTGGATGGTGCGCAACTCTCAGTGTAAGAGTTGGCATTTTTGGTGGATGGATGGGTGCATGTTGTGCGCGACTTTCAGGGTGAAAGTCGGCAAGTTATTTGGTGGGTGCGTGTGATATTCGATCTTGGGGATATGACACTTCTCTCACATAGATCACAAGGCCTGACACAACTCAACACAAGGATAAGTAGCTATGTGGCAGGGTTTATAAATGTAGCATGAATATTTTTTGGCTCTGGTGGGAAATTGTTCATCATCGAGGAGCATGCTATAAATTTTGAGATTTTTGCAAAGAAAAACCCAGGTCTTATTGCAAGAGATAAGTAAGCATCATATCATCCTACTATATCACAACCGTCAATAACTTAGATAAAAATGGGGTCCCTAATTATAAGTTGTTCACAGAAATAAGGAATTTTGGCGAGGAATAAAAAGTATGCAAATTGCTATCAATCGGTGAACACAAAGATAGAGCAGCCACATTTTTAATTATAAACCATTTTATTCTAGGAGAATAAAAGTAATTATAGGGAGCGAGAAGGTGCACAAACCAAAGTTTTACCGTGACGCGTATTTTTGTGCACTTCTTTTCGAGAGGTCAAGGTGCCTCCCCCACACTTGTTTTTGTACCTATCTTTTTTTTTTTATTTTTGCGTGCAACATATAGGACCAAAAACAAGTGTAGACAAGAGAGAACTCAAATATATATATAACAAAATTTATTGAATTATAAAAACATGGATACAATAGGCGCACTTTACAAACTAAAATTTGGAAGGGAATGCAACAAGCTGAAAGTAAAATGATGCGCGCGCCTAATTATTTAGCGAAACGGATGGCTCTATAGCGGGTGCTCGAGGACCTGCGCAACCCCTAGCTTCTTAGCATCCGCTTCTAATTCCTCATACATGTCTATGTGGAAGGACTAGATCTCCTGCTCTAGCTGGATTTTAGCGGTGCTTCCTTCCGCAAGCCTACCCCCGAGATAACGGATGTAGCTAGAGAGCTCCTTAATCTTCTTGTTTAGCCCTGCCCTTGTTGGTCCTTTTTGTTGAGGTGGTTCCTCACCAAAGAAACCAGCGGGCTACCCCTGGAGTGGAGGATCGCACACAAGGCGAGGTGCTCCAGGGTACGGACTTCCTGTCTTCCCTACGAGTCCCTTTCCTCACCCACCCTCCAGGCGATCAACTCCTTGGACGGTGTAGGAGAAGACAGGGGTCTTGGAGGAAGAAGGCTTAGATGATGAGAGCTTGGATCGCTTGCTTGGGCGGCTGTCTGTCGAGGTGGCTCTCGCCGCCTTTGCCGCCGGCGCCATGGGTGGAGCTTCGATGGCAAGAGGTGCCGACAAAAGCTCAACTCTCTCTCTCTCTCTCTCTCTCTCTCTCTCTCTCTCTCTCTCTCTCTCTCTCTCTCTCTCTCTTCTAATTAACTCTTGGCAAAGGAGAGGGCTTTCTCCTTATCAAAAGGATCAAGGGCCATTGCTAGGGACCTTGAAGAGCTGAAGAACTAGCTGGTGTGTGAGGGAGAGCAAGAGAGAAAGGTTGTACTTTGAGCTTGTGAAGAAAAGAGAGGAGGTGAGGGCTATATTTATAGGTGAGGTCAACCTCTCTGTCTCTCGCGATTGCAGCATCGTCAATCCTAGTATGATGAGCATCAGAATAGGGCTGAGAATCAGGTGACGAAAATTGGGGGTGAGTGGGGCGCTGCTGGGCGCTATAACACCACGGTTTACAAAGAATACCAGAGGCCGTCATATGTGTGCCCAGGAAGTCCACACATATAACTAGAACGATAAATATCAGATAAACAATGTAAATCTAGCGAAAGATATATATAATAACACTTACAAAACATCAGAGTATCGCGGAACGTTGGCTAAATCTTCTCTTCGAGCTCCATTCTTCTCGGGGACAATTGGTAGGGGCTCCGTATGCCAAGCACCTTAGGCATCTCAATGTCCAGCAGCACCTTGCTAGCGAGACTATAGCAAGGTGAGTCCATGTCGAACTCAACAAGTACAAAGGAAATGTAATGATATGCATGGCTTGAACAAGGTAAAGCTCAAAGGTTTAACTGCGGTAGCACTTTTAATGTAATAGGCATATTTTAATTATAGAACCTATTACTATCAACTTGGTAGAGAAGCCCAACCCTTAATTATGGTTCAAGTATAATTAAGAGTCATTTAAATAACATTGATATAAGCATATATCATATAAGTGTGAGAATTCCATCTCACTAAAGCACAGGAAGTCCAACCGCACGAGGAATCCACCTCGCAAAAGACAACATCTCCATGATTTAAGGTAAGAATCCATTGGGCTTAGACATGTGAGGATCTGGGCCGCTCATGACCGTGAGCACGGATGATATATCGATTGTTGACTCTGCGCGGAGGTGTACTCTTTACCTCCAGTTTGTGATTACCCTTTTTGCCCGAGGTGGCCAAACCTCTTAGCCCGTTACCAAGACAGGCTGGCGGGGTGTTGAAGTCTATTAAGTGCAACTGAAATAAGGAGGGTTCCGCAAGCGCACAGAATATATCATCGTAGCATTTTAACCAGGAGTGATCCAGGTATCGTTATTTATAATTTTACCACTGGGAAGGGAATGCACTGGATAATGAGTGTTGAGCAATGCACATGCGATAATGGAGAGCTTAACCTTGTCTGTATCGATGATCTCATACAGGGTAAGTGTCACATAAAATATAGGAATGAATGATAATTGACATAAGATAAATGAGAGCATTTAGCCACATAAAATAATAGTAATAACCATCTCAACTTAGTACTCTAAGCTTATAACACTAGCATGGACTAGGACAATCTAGGGTATAATCCTATGTTATTCTAACTATAAAGTCAAAGCATACAATGATTAGTGCAAGAACATCTAGCAATCATGGCGGGAAAAGATCACATCTATGCATAGTGATATTACCGAGAAGACTAGAGACATAGCAATGACTTCAATGTAATAGGGTTGTTACGCTAGACCTATACTCGGGAGAAGGGCTACAAAGGACTCAACGGGATTGTCACTCCGCGATCTACCTCACGATCCGGAATATAGGGTGCAATCGCAGAAAATACGGTCTAGGCACCACGCCTACACAATATTTACCACTCACCGATCGATCTAATGAGCAAGCGCTATACGATCCTATGCATAAACATAATTCTAGTCCAACTATGCTAAACATATAATCAAAGTAGACTAAGAACAATATAATTGAGAACATAATCAAATAGAGCAAACTCAAGTCTGATATAATAGAATAGAATAAAGTACTACTCATAGTATCTCGAACAATGATGAATATTACAAGAATGTAGAGGGGAATTACCAAGAACTCCGACAGATCCGGACTCCAAGCTAGGCTTGATTCCCTCTAGATCTATTCCTATGTAGCTATGCTACTAAACTATGGAGCTCTAATTGAGATGGTGGCTCAGCTTCCGAATCCTCTCGGATGAACGAAGAGAGAATGAATTAGGGTTTCACCCGGGGGCCGGGGGCTCGAATATATAGCCCCCTAGGATGCACCACAACCCTCGGATCAAACCGACCTAAATGGACGATAATTATTCATCCTCAAAGGTGGTGGAGGCGGGATCTCGCGAGACTCCACCTCATTGGTTGAGGTGGAGGGGCGGCCGCCTCTAGGTCATGGTCGGCCGCCCGGAGGCTGCTGGTGGGGCCCGGCTTCCGTGGGGTCGCCTTCCGGAGTCTTCTAGAGTATACAATTTTACTCGTTCGGTCTTTATCTCTATGTAATCCCGACATGTGGGCCTCTTTTGGTTCTCTTTCGATAACCCCCGCAGAAATAGACAATCACCAAAACTCATGGAATTCCGTCGTGTAACCCCTATATCTAACGGGTGAACTCATAATAGTCCTTTCTCTTGCTGCGTTGACGGTATAAAATTGATACTTAACTACCGTCAACAAACTCCCCAAGCTTACCTTTTGCTCGTCCCCGAGCAAAGATAGACTCAGTTGATGGATCGGGAGTTGCTATAATGCTTTCACTCCTCACAAGTACACATGTGTTCAAACAAGAACTCTCCTCCGGATTAGAGTGAACTATTCTGACTCAAAACTTACTCATATTACCTTTCACCATGGGGCTTGTAACCGTCACTTGGGTCTTGAGTAGTTGAAAGATAGAACGGTCAAGTCAAGCGCCATGTTTCTTGCTCTTTGATCAACTGTTATCCTGGAGTTTTTTGCAAAGTTTTGAAATAAAACTCAGAGTTCCTTGTATGAGCCTTTCAAGTCTCTCATTTGTGGTATTTCTGGATCCTCTCCAAGGCATGAGTAGTGTATGCCTTCTCTCTTCTCTCAGAATATGTGGTATTTGTGGAACTAAGGCATAGTGGAAAGTGCCTTCTCTCTCTCACCCTACTTTCTAATAGGCTTATGTGGAGCTCATAGGTGGGGAGAAACTCAAAACTCACTTGCATATATTGCATAGTTAAGACATGGATCCAAAGGAACTAAAATAATAATAAAGTCATATGTGCATGTGAATGAGGGAATGGGATTAATGATAGGATGATGATGATAAGGAAATGATTATGAGGGGTGATCACTTGGTGAACATCTACTTCTACACTTGCTCCTTTAGGGATAACATGACTCCCTTTATTCGAAAACTTTGAAACTTCTTGAAGGAAGGACTTGGCTACTCTTTCTCTTCTTTTTTTTTTTTTTTTTTTCCTTTTTTTAGAGTAACCAATCCTCCGGAAACAAAACTTTAGCAACGGGAATGTATAACTTGAAATGATAATGAATGGAGCTTTTATGTAGGCAATGGAACGGCGATGATTATTTCTAGATGTTCACTCCCAGGATAGGAGTAGAACCTTTTCTGGATGAAGTGAAATGAATGGCATGTGTATATGTGGATGGATGGATGGATGCGTACTCCCAGGGTAGGAGCAGCATAAGCGCGTATCTCCAGGGTAGAGACAGCACATCAAATGGGGAAATGCGTACTCCTAGGGTAGGAGTAGCATAGGTGCGTATCTCCAGGGTAGAGATAGCACAATATGTGGTGGATATGGATCTATATATGGGTGATACCTCTAGGGACAGAAGTAGCACAGAATGAATGTAGTATTTATAAAACAGGTGCATGCTTCTGAGGACAGAAGTAGCATAGATCAATGGATGGAGAGCACATAGTCTTGACTTTAACTGTATGACTGATTCCTTATGGGTCCACAGTATAACCACACTCAATGCCTAAAAAGGCTACACTCAATGCTACAAAATGATCTATATAAAGAGATGGGTTTCGCTAATCTAGTAAGCATGAATATATGGCTGTGGTAGGAATTTTGAACTCTCATCATAAAGGAACTCATCATGCAGGAATTTAATATTTTCACAGATAAATTCTCCGTAACTCTAGTATCTCTAGGAACAAGATGGATAGCAGCTCAAAACTTTCCCATATCATACCCATCAACCACCTAGACTTAGATCAAGTGTTTGCTACCCACAAGTTTCGGGTTGAGCAAATCTCAAATCTAAACGGTTGTGTCCAAAACTCGGGAGAGTGCAAGGTTGAAAACTACATACTTGAAAGGAATTACGGCAGAGCAACTATTCATCATCTCCATGTAGAGTTTATTCTAGGGATCACTTTAAAGACAGATTGCAAGAGCTCTCCAAAAGTAGAAAAAGATAATGCATCTTTTTTAGTTGGTTTAACAAAGCACACTCTAATAAGGCATAAATAGATAAGTTGGAAACACTTAGCTTGGTACACGGGGGATGCTTCTCCCCCAAGCTAGATGTTGACATAGTCTGCTGATGTTGCTGACAGGCAATGAAGACGTTCAAGTCCTCCTAGAGTGCCGTGGGTAGTTGCTGTTGGAGACAGTGTTCAAGTGTCACGGGCAGCACTCCGACAGGGATGGATGTCCTTCGCTCGTTAGCTCTTCTTGATCCTTGATGTTCTGTGGAGCTCAAATAGACAACAAAGCTTGTGGAACTAATTAAGCGTTATTGATAAAACCTCTAGACCTTGGTTGTCTAGAACTTTTTTTCAACTTATTCTAACGGGATCTCAAGAAAATATTTTTATCTTTTTATAATTTAAGGAATGCGAGACGGGGAAAGATAAAATGCTAAGAAATTATTTTTGTGCCACCACGGTGAATGATTATCCACATGGGGCTTAATGATTTTCTCGGATGCAAATGCACAACATCTTTATTTTCTTTTCTAATGCGAGATAAAAGAGTAAAGATGTAACTAAGATGCAAGTTGGAAAATAAATATGCTATGGTAAAAACAATGTAATGCTAAAAAGTAATCTTCGATAAATACCAAGTTACCTCTTGGCGTGGCGTTCGGTGGTTTTAAGTCCTCCGAACAGGACTTGTCATGTTCACTCATTTTTCAAGGGCGCATTGGCCGGCACCTCGATGACGTCGCCTCGTGTGTAGGAATTGTTTCTAATTTTTCTTTTACCTTCCACACCTTCTTTGTTGGAGAGGATGACCTTGAGGAGGAAGCTTCTTGGATCACTTACTTTTCTTCTGGTAGCACCTCTTCGGATTCTTCTACAATGTTCTTCTCATCTGGGTACCGATCTTCATATCTGGACACTTCTCCTTCATAGTCAGCCCATCCATCTGTAGTGATGTTCTTCTTGTTCTGGCGGCGGGTACGCTGCCTTCTTCTTGCTCTGTTCTTCTTGGGCTCCTCAGTGATTATATAATTGTTGTTGAAGTAGCGGCGTACCTTCTCAATGGGAAAGTGGAAATGGATCTCTCCTGTTCCAATATAGATGATAGCTCCGTGGTGTTCGGAATGGTCTTCCTAGGATGATCGGAGGATCATAGTCATCTCCCATATCGACGACTAGGAAGTCCGTGGGGATATAATGGTCATCTATCCGGATGAGGACATCCTTCACTTCTCCTTCGACGAGCGGAATGTCCGATCCGCCATCCGTAGCCGTGCATAGGTGGGCTCCAAAGGCATTGTGCCATATAGATATTCATAGGTTACCTTGGCCATAATGTTGACGCCCGATCCGGTGTCATAGACAGCTTTATTAAAAGAGCTTCTGTTGATGGAGCATTGAATGGTTGGGACACCTGGGTCATCCTTCTTGATCAAACGTGGGGACTTGAGTAAGTGGTCATGCTCCTTGTGGACTGCAGTGACCATCCTCACTGTCTCCATCTTCTTGGTCTTCTTATCCTTGGTCTTGTTCTTCTTAGCCGGATTCTTCTTCTTCTCATTATTGTTCTCACGATGAGGGTGTCTTTGGAAGCCCAAAGACTTTGTTCTTGAAGAAGAAGGTTTCTCTCTTGCCCTTGATGTTGAAGGTGATCTTGGCAGTGTTGGTATACATGATAGCTCCAGCAGTGTTCAAGAATGGTCATCCCAGAATGATGGGGGACCTTTCGTCACTGCATGTATCTACCACCACGAAGTCTGCAGGAACATACGAGTTGCCTACTCCTACACATATGTCTTCAAGTATCCCCAAGGGAACACGGAGTGACTGATCTGCAAGCTGCAAGCACATGGTTGTGTATGCTAAGGGGCATCTGAATAGCTTCGCATATATCACTCTTGGCATGATGTTAATGCTTGCACCGAAATCCTGATTGCCTCATTGAAGTTGGTACTTCCAATGGAGATC